>PVKA01012560.1:0-57465 GCA_004027165.1 Ctenomys sociabilis | reverse complement strand
TTTTTTTTTTTTGTCCACAGGGTCTCACTATGCAGCCCACATTCATAGTGATCCTCCTGTTTTCTGCCTCCCTAGTGCTGGGATTACAGGCGTGCGCCACCACGCCCGGACTCCAATCGCCGGCTCAGCACACCCAAAGGCGGGGCCGGTGCGGCAAGCGGAAGCAGGGATCGAACCCTGGTCCCTACGCTTACCTAAGCAAGCGCTTAGTCCGCTGAGCTATACCGCCGGCCCTCATTCCTGGTGTTATGGAAGGGGACTCTTCTTCCAAACAGTAACTACTTTCCATTTCATCCTCCCTGAAAGCCAAAGATGTCAACTTGAACGGCGAGTACAGCATGAAATTCTAGTTTCTGGTAAGCTATAATTTTATAACATTGTATAACTTTGTGGTGAATACACTAGAAAATTATTGATATTTCTAGTAAGTTATTCACATTATACCATCTTTTTATTATAAAAAAATATCAGTTACATGATATGCTGAGAGGTTTGGGATACGATATGGGTGTTTCCATTAATTCTTATTCAAAAATAGTCTTTACTTGAGTTAAACCAGGCCTCATGAATAAACAGACTTCATGAGTCAAGTGTCCCCTGTATTTGCCCTCTGTACAGGGGTGGCGGTAAGTTCTGTGAACGAAGTCCTTAAGGAAATCTTATGAAAAAATGTGCTAACCCTAACCCTACGGTTAAGTAGGTGGATGAATTTCAATATTTAGGAACATATAGTGATCTCAAGCTGAAAAATACTTTGGTGTAAGACAATAGATTTCAAAATGAACATTACTTAGTGGTGTTATTTTAATAGCCAACATATTTTTGCCTCATTTCTGGGTAGGTGCTATTGTTTGTCCTTGTATACTTAACCTTGATAATCTCAGCTAAGAAATATAAATCACATTCACAGACTCAAAACTCATATTAAATCGAGTGATTATTTTGAAATGGGATATATAAAAGTCTGAATTAAAATCAGAAAACAAACCATTTGGGGCAAACTTAGAATAGGCTTTTCTATCCAAGTACAATTCCCAATTCAGGCACATAATGTGCTCAATTCAAGAATAGAGACTGAGCATATTATAGTATGTCCTTGTTTTGCAATATGGGTCCAGAGCTATTAGCCGAGTAGGTTTTCCCATGACAGTAAATCTTTTGCTTGGCTTAAATTCATAAGTCACTTGCATATTATATCAAAACTGCATACACCCAGGAATTTCTGAGTGAGAACATATAAATATTTGAGTTTTAACCTCATCCTTTGAGAAATATTAAGATTTATACAATGGTATTTATTGTTGACCTTTTTCCTTTTACACCAAGTGAGTAGGTAATAGCTATCAAATAGAAGGGAATTATCCTTCTATTTGGGGATCTTTGTGAAATTTTATATCTTTAGGTTGCCAACACAGTCAGCTTTGATATTTGCCCTCCAGAGCAGCACGGCCTACTTCAAAGTTTGTTTCTAGGCTTATGTTCCATGGTGCTCATTACAGCCAGTGAGTTGAACGGAAAGCCAGCTGGCAGTGCAAGTCCTGGGATAGATGGCCTTCATCATCAAAGGATGGCACAAAAGGAAAAAGGGCCTTTGGCCTGTATAAGCCAGCTACTAGGTAGTAGACTAAACTCTGATTTGGAAGATTAATGTGGAAAGAGAGAAGACCAGCATCTTTCTATCCAGTTGCCAAGGGTAACTGCAGTCTATCTAGTTGCCAAGGGTAACTGCAGTCTTGTTTTCAATACTATTTCTATTTACAAAGCTAGCCCATGAAGTAATAACATGTATTAGCTATTACTGTTATGACTCTCTATATAGCAATAGGAAGGAATTAAAGAAACATAATATAGAAAAAAAACCTAGATTTAAAATATAACACAAAGAGATTAAATCAGTTTTTATTAATTTAAAATGAAATAAATTTAGCATTCAAGAATACTGTCTCGGGTCTCAGTTACTTTTCTGTTGTTGCTGGGACAAAATACTTGACACCCAAAATGAATGAAGGGAAGGCTTATTTAGCTCACGGTTTGTGGAGGGCTTTGCCCATACTGCCTGGCTCCAAGGCACAGTGGCACATGGCACAGGGCAGCAGTTCACAGCAGCAGAAAACAGCAAAACAACAAGAGAAAAAGGGCAGGAGCAGTGGAGGAGCAGTAGCAGAGCCAGAAGGCAGGCCTTACTGTGCTGCATTCGGTCTATCTGCCCAGGGAAGATATAGCACTTACACCCATAATCCCAGCATTGGATCATGAATTAATCACAAGTTCTAGAAGCCCGGAGCCCCAACACTGCATGAGGCTTTAGGAGGATGACTAGACACAAGCCATAACAAATACATGTCTAATTGCTAAAACCACAAAAGAAAGCATGCACTTTAATTTTAAGATAGTCGTTACTTTGATTTGGAAGGGTACAGTGAAGGCATGCTTGCAGCTTGGTGCCTGTGAGCTGAGAACAAATATGCCAACAGTGAGAATCACAGTGCTGACATTCCAGGGAGAACGCTTCACTCAGCTCAGGGCCCACCTCGGATGTATACATAAGCCATGCTGGAAAGCAAGAGAGAGGCAATTTTCATGTTAAAATTTAGTAGATTCCTATTGTAGATGATCCTAATTTATGAAATTTAGAGCTTTAGCTATATCTGCTTTGCAGTCATCAATGCTTGTAAAAATTTTATAAAGAATGAACAATGCCTTAATATACATTTCTAAGGCAGAGTTCCTGGTACTTATTGACAGCCCAAGGAAGGGCAGCAAGGCAAACAGGTGATTTTTCTCCTCTTATCAACTCGGTCTGTCACTCCCAGTAATATTGCTAAACAAAGTAAAAAATGAAACAGACAAGGCCTTTCACACCTCCCTATTTTCCTTCTGGGCAGTTATACTTAAAGCTGTAAGACATTTAGGCTGCTGCACTGCTCTCAGGTGCTCTAGTGTTTTTCAAGATATGCCCAGTTATTCACATTAAACTCCCATTTTCACGTAATGAAAATGTTACTATCTGCTTAGGAAATCTCATCATTGCATGAGAGTAGTAACCCGTAATTACCTTCTCATTCTTCCTGCTGTAGGATTCTTATGTTTTTACTGTTCTACCTGATGTCTCCTGCACTACAGAGTCTCGTCTTTGTCATATTTCAGACAAATCAGACCCTTGAAAAGGATGGCAAACTTCATTACGATTGCATGCAAGTAAATGTGGGTGGGAGATTATGTTTTGGGAAAATTGTTGTCCCTTAATACGTTAACATTCTCCAAAATAAAAATGCAAAAATACTAAAAGCAGGCTCCAAAGTAAAATTAGTCCAATACAAAGTGATATATTAGCATGTAAATAGGTCAATAAAATTTCCAGATGTGCAATTGACAAGCATCAGAACAATAAAGTTAGGTGAACCGTGGCTTAGAAAGCGTTGTAAAAATCTGAGTCATTCCCTTGTTTTGTTGATGTTTTTCTATTCTCAGACAACAAATTTGTCATGATAGAGGTAACCTCTCCTCCTGCAACCCTGGAACAGTAGTTATGGCTGGTAGCTAGGCTCCATGTTGGGCTCTGGCTTACAGGACGCACGTGCAGTGTGTGACCTTTGCCCTGGCTGTCCTGTTCGTGGGCTGAGCGTAGGCCTCTGTCCTGGCACTTTCTTCCCTTCTGTACTGTATCTATTCACACATGGTGAGAACGTTGAAGCAGACTCTTTCACCTCTGTTTCCAGTATCTAGCACACTGTGACCTTGCAGTAGTGCTTGTTGGATAAGGTGAATAACGTGAGAATCAGTCTTTTGAGAAATTACAGTGTGTCACCATCTGTTAAGTCTTGTGCCTAGATACCCCGCCAAAGCCTCACGTGGTCATAGATGGGGCTTTTCAGGGGTGGCTGAATCTAAAGTTTGTTATGGCAGCATTAAGTGTGTGCTGCTGGACCAAGGGCATGGTGTTACTAAATTAGGCCACTGATTGGTTTGGCGTAGTTCTGGCTGTGGATAGGGTCAAAGCCCACCCTAGGTGTGAGTGAGTGCTACCTGCAGCGAGAATAGCTAGCCTGGGTAGAGTAGAAGGGACAGAAAGTGGGCTACAGCGGTGACCTGCTGCTTCGCTGCCTTCTGCCTGCCGTAAACCTCTTCTCTCTACTATGGCACCTGGCTTTGGAGCCGGCCCACTGTCGGCTGAAATCCCTGCAAGCTGTGAGAGACAGTAAACCTTTCATCCTTTAACTCTTGCTATTGTGCATTTTATATCAGCAATAAGAAAAGAAACTAAGAAATAATCTCCCAACCCCTTATGTTTATGCTTACTAGAAAATCTCTTTTCGGGGCTGGGGTGATAGCTCAGTAGAATAAGGGTTTGCTTGACAAATGCTAGGTTCTAAGTTCAATCCCCAGTACCAAAAAAAAAAAAAAAAAAGAAAAGTAAAGAAAATAAAATCTCCTTTCTTTCTGGATATGTCTAACTTTCTTTTCAGAAATTCATATGTACCAATTTTATCTAAGTATTTTAAAAGTATGGTCATTCAGTAACAATAAATTTTTCACTTCCATATTTTTAAAATAGCTATTGATGGAAACTGAAAATATTTTCGCTCAATTATAAAAAGTAAAACATATTCATCTTACAATGACACTGCTTTTAAGATATAACCACTATTAGAATTTTGGCTTAATATTTTTAATTTTTCTTAAAGTGTGTATTAGTATATGCACATAAGTATGTTTGGGGTATGTTGTTTATATTGCACATTTGAATTGAGAAGATACATTTATGAAATGTTTACATGCCTGTCTCTTTATGGGCAACATGCCCTTAAATACAGTTGTCCTAGTAAAAGTAAAGCAAAATTTTCCTTAACTGCTCACTGGATGGCATTAGAATTCTCTTCATAAATCCCAAGGTTAGTGCTTTTCTCTGACATTTATGTGCTAGACTCTTAAAGTCTAAGCTTTCAGATCTGAAGATTGGTGTATGTGTAACATCCTTATCATGGCTGATCCTCATCTCTCAGTTTTGATATTAATTCTCAGTGTAATTCCATGGGGGAGTAATCAATACAGCACTAATAAGAAATATAAAGCTGGGCTTGAGCAAGCCTGAATAAATGTGGGCTTTAAAGTATGCTCTAAATGTCAGGAGGGGGAAACACTGTTCTGATAGCAGAGGCAGTAGTACCTGCTTAGATGACTGAATGCTTAATAGAGCATATAAATTCAGTTACAGATAGTTGTCAAAGAGAATTTGCAAAATTCACATGAAGCAAGTTGGCATATAAGTAAATAGTATTGGTTACTTGAATCAAGATATCCTTATTTTCAAAAGACTGTCATCCAGTCTGTTAAATATATAATCATTACACATAAGTGGGTAGGAATAGACATTTATTTTCTTAAAACAACCAAAAGCAAACCTAATAGTAACTACCAGGCATTCTGAAGATACATGAAATACAATGGAATTTTTTTCCAAATTTCAGGTGGAAAAAAACACCATTAGCATGTGACAATCATATGCCTCTGTGAACTCTAGAGTAGATAAAATTCTTAGATAGACTTGTAAATAACTAGCTTTATTTTTCAGAAAGGCAATACGATGCTAAATAAAGCCCTACCACAGGTATGTCTGAGAGGAAGGCTTTTCCTCTAGATGCTTTGCTAACTGCATAGGTGATTTGGGGTTAGTCATTTCTACTTCTTTTCTACTTTTCTTTGATATATCAATGGGCAAAAAACAGGAATCTATGAAACTTTCAGTTTCCGGTGATTTATAAATACATTTCTACTTCTATTAATTTTATCAAAACTCAATGTTGATTATAATTTAATACATACCCTTTTTTATAAAGAGTGTGTATGCAATTTGCTTGCTAGGCACTCAAAATGATAGTGTCATTGATGCAGTTATGATTTTGTGATCATTTTTTTTTTTTTTTGCTTAAGGCAAGCAGAAAAAAATTCACAGGATCAGAACTAGCACTTAGAATTTACCATCACTGAACATTATCCATTTAATTTAAAAACTCAATTAAATAATGTAACAATTATCTATTGATTGAACATTGATTTTTACTTATGTAGAGATATTAAGAATAAAAGCATGGGTTGAATATTAGGAAGTTGGAAAGGAATATTAACAAGGGAGCTTCAGCAAAACCTCAGATCAGGAAAATATCTTCAATTATTAAGCATAAAAATGGAGCAGTGTTCAGAAGACCTCCATGAGGATCTTAGAACCTAGAAAAGCATTTTTGAAGCCCAACTTTTCTTGGGGTTCCTGACTTTTCTTACAGGAAGAAATCAGATGTTTTGAACAAATCAATTGCCATAATTCTATTCAGAGAATACAGAAAAATGTGAATTTTTATGCCACACTGTGTGAAAGTAATAATGTACCATGATTTTTTTTCCATTTATTTTTATTTATTAAAATACAAATGTCAATCAGACAGTTTCAAAACACCTTAACCATACAGAGTCGATGAATTAATACATTGCAAACTGTTTTCATAACGTTTTGGTATTGTACAAGGTGCATACATGATATTATATTTACAGGTTTTTTTATAGCTGAATTATATCAAAAATTCAATAATTACTTACTTAGTGGATGACCATAGCGCTAAAAGCCGACATAATATCCTGTCCAACCACCATTAGTGCAGATCTTGCCTATCATAGAATTATGTAGAAGCACAGCGTTATTTATCCCAACTGTACCGTCTATACACACACATCATCATTTTTTCTTTCTACAACCCTTCCTTTGTCTACACCTATCAAAAGTGGGCACTCCATTGACATTCAACTACCTTAGGTGCTTGACCTCAACACCACAATCCAACACAGTCCAGCATTCTGCAACCATAGGGAGTTATTCAAAGAAATTGTCGACCATATCCATTTACAGCTCAGCTTAATATTATGGGTTCATGATGTATACTTCATTTTTATACTTTTATACTTTTCTGCTGGATGGTTAAGACCTAGGTAGATCAAAACTTATATACCAACACATGAACTTTATATTTCATATGTGGTCATTGAAGTCTTCTAAGGGTTTATCTTGTAGTCCTATACATTATTCTGTAGTTCCTTTGTCTGTGTCATCCATGTGGATGAGACACGGTCAATTCTTGACCAGATTGCGCTCTGTGGGAGCCTGAGAGAAAGTTTTCTCTTTATGTGACTCTCCCCAGGCACACTATAGAACTTCAATCTCTTTCCTCTGTGGCTCCACAATCTCCTTGCTCAGAAAATTTGGAGCTCACCTGAGTCTCATGATATTGTAGTACAGGTTCTCCTATGTCCTGAGTCTTCATTGACCTTGAAAGGCTAGGTCCAAAATGTTGGCTGGCCTTGTGGCTCTTCTATTTCTCCAACTCTGACTTGTGATCCTAGGTTGTTAACCATCCTGAAGAAAAGCTGATTAGTATCCTGCAGCATATGCCATTCACTTTGCCTTATCTGACTCAATTGATTTTACTTGTACATTTCCTTTTGTATTTCTGCTTTTCGCTTGTTATGATATTTACACATGTGTGCATGATTTTACATAAATAATGAGCCTACAAATTAAGTTCTTACTTACCTTGCAGTAGACAAATATTAAAAGTTCGGTAAGACAAATCCATTTAACGTTAATTTGCACATATGCTAGGTTTAAGAAATCTTGCAAGATTTGATCTGGGCCATCTACGCTGGCAAGAACATCGTTTAAAACATATTAAAGCTCTTCTCATGTAAGGGCCTTTGGCGGTGAGTGGGATCATCGGAAGATGTTAGATGTGAAATAGGTCTCTGCAGTTCCTTTAATAATGATCTGTCTGAAAGCATCGCAATGTACTGAAGAGAAGGTCATGGTGCCCTGGTTCAAACTTCTAACAGTTTATAAGCAAAGAGAGAGAGACATGGCACTATCTGGAAGAGAGACGATGAAATCTGTATGTATTTGGTGAAATAAATTCAAGATATATTATTTCTGAAACATATTATATGTTTTTAATGAATTAGGGTAGGTAACATGTGATCAACATGATGTGCATGGCTACCCGTGCATGGTTGAAGTTTGTATTTATGCTTTCGGCTGCTAAATCAGCAAATAAGTAATGCACAGAACACTTAGGAGTGCAAAATCCAATGACCAGGCCTAACTTGCTACGGTGCTTTGGAAGGCTTGTCGAAGTCCTGATCATCTGAATCCAGATGGATTTGAAGATCCAACATTTAAAAGATCCTCAGATCTCAATTTCAGTACATTATGTGAGTAACTAGAAGGAAAGGAAAAGTCATACTAAGCCTCCATGGACAGACTTGTTGAGCTAGAGATAAATGCTTTTATATTTTATTTCCTAATGAGGCACCAATTATGCCAACCTAACATGCTTAGCTCACACAGAACAATGCATTAGTATAATACATGTATTTCAGTGCCTTATATGGATGGCTTTTATAATTAGAAAGTGAAATGAATAATGCTGAAGATTCTCTTTTCCTGTTCTCTATAGACCCACATTCTATAGAATGGAACACATCAATGAATAGCAAAAATGTCTTCTACTTTACTTTCTCAGCCTGAAACATTACATTTGGTAGCAGCATTCCAAAACATTGGTGGTGTACCTATTAAGTAATGCTAAATTGCAATATTTAAATGTGCATAAATTACCAAAAGAAGTTACTGTACAATGAAAAGAGATAGGAAAATCTCACAGGGAAAAATTCAAGGCCTACTGGTACAGAATTTCAGTTACGCCTACATTCATGCTGAGAAGACTCGATTAATGACATAAGAAGTCAAACTGTCTGTGGGGACAATGCAAAGCTAGCTCTGTGCCTTCTTCAATGGAAATCAACTAAAGCAGCCTGACCCGCAAAGCTGGAGCGCATTTTAGCAACAGAAAGAATAGTAAGATATGCATGAGTGTGAGAAAAGAAAATCAGGCCCAAGATAGTCAGTAGCAAGGGAAATAGAATCAACTGACAAGTCTTATGAGCACTGACTTGGAAAGAGGTTGCATAGAAAAAGATAAGTTTTACATGCATTCTCTATGTGACACCTAAACTGTGAATGACATTCAAAGAAGGTAATAATATGTGATAATTTTAATTAAATCCAATTATAAGAAATAATAACTGGAAGTCTCTTATCAGTCAAATTATGAATAGAATCAAGGACATCCAGTAGATTCTTGTGGTTTGTCTAAAGCAGAGAAAAGAAGAGAAACTTTTTTTAAACGCAAAAGTAATCAAGTGTTACATAAAAGACCTATAAGATAAATAAGTTGCAAAATCAAATTTATCAAAAAGCTCATAATCTTTATGGTGGACACTGTGCAACGAGGACACTTTGATGACAACACTTCATTTTCTTATGTAAATAGAAATGGGTATCGGCTTTTAAATTCTCCTTCAGAAATTAAATAAGTTTTACATTTCAAGGCAAATAGCCTTGAAACAAAATACTTCTTGGGAAAGATAACTGGGAAGGATTTAATAATGCAAGAATGCACAGGCCAGCCAAATCATCACTAACTTTAAAGAGTTCTTTAGGATCCATATTGAAATATTAGATGTGATGTTAAACAGCATTGAGTTTTTTCTTCATATTTCACACAGTTACCAAGAAACTTTTCTGAATACCTGCTGGGAATTTCTTCTTGAAAATACTTGAGGAGAAAATACTTCTCCCAGTTGATTTAGTCATTAAAAATTACTGCAAATGTGACCTAGTACATCAAATGGTATCTGACACTACAGAAAACAGCTCTAAAGTCTCTTGTTTATATAGAACTAGGACAATCTTTGAGTAGTGCACTCTGCCTCAGAGCAGAAGAATGGGTATGAAAGATTAAGATGAGATTTAGAGGAGAGTGTTTCACCAAAGAATACATGAAAAATATTATAGACAAAGAGCACATTCCTAAGAACTTAACTTTACTCAGAGAATAGGTTAAGTGGGACATTCAAATTGGTTAAAATAAATTTAAAGCGATAGGACTTGCACTGGTTTAGGAAATTTTGGCAAATTAGGCTTTATTCACAGTAGGGAAATAATAGAAAGGAAAGTTCAAATTTAGAACTGAATGGGTATCACGTGCCTTGTGCTCTGTTCTGTTCAAATCGCTCTTCAGTGACACTGGTGAACAGAAGGTCCATGCTGCCTATGGAATGTTCTTCATGTAGAATAGAACTGACACCAGGACCCCATGATCCCTCATGACTAACTCAAACTACAGATTCCAAAAATACTGCTCTGTGATAGTCTGACATTTTCAACTCTCTGAGAATTGGAGCTAAAATGTTTCAGAGTAGTAGAAGCCCCTTCTGCTGTGCTGGTAGTCTTCAAAGTGGTCCTACAAAAGAGACCAGTAGCCATGGGTGCTCTTCAGAAGGGGGCAAGGTCGCTGGGATTCTGCCATTCTATTTTGTTGCTGTTTTTGTTTTTAGTCAATCACATTTCTTTGGATGTCTTATATTTAGCTCAGAAAGATTTAGGCTGCTAAATGTAATCTTGCTCCTAATATTTTTATTTTGCCATCCACCTATGAGCTCTAGATATTTTATCTTATTATTAATTTCCTTCCCACTGTAAGATAAAACCTCTGCTCAGCAGTGGGAACTTTTAAATATCTTCTTTGTCATCCTCCTCCTCCTTGTCCTCTTCCTCCTCCTCTTCCTCCTTCTCTTCTTCTTCTTCTTTCTTCTCCTTCTCCCTCTCCCTCTCCTTCTCCTTCTCCTTTTCCTCCTTCTCCTTCTCCTCCTTCTCCTTCTCCTTCTCCTTCCTATTACTATTACTTTGAGTATGAGAAGAAATAGTTAAAACAATTAAGACATATAATCAGATAAATTGTTTTTTCCTTTTAAAAAATGATATGATTACATTCCTTTTTCTACTTGCCTTTTGAACCAGAAATATGATTGTTTGGGTTCCTCTTGGTGGTTCTCTACTAACACTGCCACTTAGTTACATGTACAATTTGGTTGCATTAAAGGTCATGCTTATTGTCCAAAGCATAATAATTATAAAGTGGGATAATTATAAGCTGTTGTTTTAAAATATTTACATGTCTCTAAAATGCACTAAACCTTTATTCTCAAGAAAATAAAATCACTTAAAATTTTAATGTAAGATAATCATTATTTTTTGAAAATAATAATTTTATATATTTGTTGCACAGAATATATTATGATACAAAAATGATGTCATGAAGCAAATAGCCTTTATACAAAATACTTGTTGGAAATGATAACTGCAGATTTAATGTAAGAGGACAGAGTCCAGCCAGATCATTGCTAATGTTTTAGGAGAGAACTAAGAATGCACGCCATAGTTGACTTTATATATTCATGGTTACAGTCATAAATTTTCACAGATAGTGCTATGGAAGATTAAATATGATTGTACATTCTTTGACTCTTTTATTTATTTATTTAAGGGGAAGAGAGAGGGAGAGAAGGAAGATGGAGGGAAAAGAAGAACATACCTCACCACTGTGGGAGGGATGGATGCTCCTGCGGCAAGCCAGACCTAACGGCCAAAAAGATGCCAAGCTTCCTGAAGATTAGCACCAGGACTGATATTCTAAATAGTATCAGTCACCTTGAAAGAGCCCCAGTGAGTCACTAGCCCAACCCCCAAGAGGAAGAGACCCTGTCCCTTATTCATGCCCTCTTACTCCGTGAGTCACTTCCCCATTTGGTCCTGGGTGTAATCAACTTTTCCTGAGCAACGGTGATTGTAATCCCATTGGTTGACCATAGTTTTGTCCCACACCACATCCACGTAAGTGAGTTCCCATTCTCTCCACCTTAGTCCCATGTGGTTTTACACTATAATAGTCCCTGGAAGTGACAGCTTCCCCGGGAACAACCCTTTCGGGCCCCCTCTCCTGACCCTCTCTCCAACAGGAGCTTTCTTTGCCTCAGTAAATATATTCTGCTCATAACCTCCGTTTATTTCTAAAATAATAGAAATAAATTTCTAAAAAACATATAGTCTTTATCTTCGGTTTTGGAGAACACAAACTCATACAGGTCAGGAGACCATTTTTCCCTATGTCATTTGGAGGTCACCCACCCTCCCAAGGTCAGTTTTTCTCCCTGTATCAGTGAGATAGGTGTGGTACTCTATAATAAATATTTGAATAGTAGCACAATTTAATGTTCTTATGTTCTTCTGTCTAGCCCTAAAAAACTACTACTTAAAGGAACACAATTAGAATTCAAAAACAGGTATGTAATAAAGCACAAATTATTTTTAGTTCATAGGATTAAACAATGCTCCACATGGGTATTTTACTATGTAAAACTTTTTTGGGGTTTATTACTGAGGATTGTATTCAGGATGTTGGGCATGCTAGGTAGGAGCTCCACCACTAAGATAAATATACTCTTTCCCCAAAATCTAATTATGTAAAATTAATTTTAATACTATCCATTCTTCAAATTATGCCATGTCTTCTGCTTTCATACTTGTCTTTATTGTATTTATTTTCTTATTTTTTCCTTTTTGATGGAAATGGGGATTGAACTCAGACCATTGCACTTGTCAGGGAAGTGCTTATTCTCCTGAGCCATCTCCCTGGCCCCTTCATGCTATATAGTGTTTGTCTTGTTGTGTTAGTTAGTTCTGTTGCACCTTAGTTAAAATACCTAACACCAAAAGTTACAAGAGGAAAGGTTTGTTTTGGTTCAGAGTTTGTAGACGCTTCAGTCCGTAATTAGCTGGCTTGAAGGAAAGGTCCACTGTAGAGGAGAAGCAGCTCATGCAGGTGGAAGGTAGCAAGGAACAAAGCAGTGATGAAGCAAATCCAAGTGTCCCTGGCAGATGCTCTCTGAATCTAGATATTCTATGTAGGCTGTTGGGTTAGGTGCCAAGCCAATCAAGGCACTGATTTAGTAGCCACACACCAGTGATCACAGCGTCACATACATATCATGTGGCTCCTGTAACAAATGCCCCCACTATGATCCCATAAGCCTTTAGGGATAGGCATGTGGACACAAGCCAAGGCATTATACGAAGTCTTTGTTCACAATACACTTTTAGAAAGCCATGCCACAAAGCCATATTGACATTTCAACACTGAAAAATAGAAACAACTTTGCATTTAAGAATCATATATACAACTAGTTGTATACTAATACATCGAATGTCGTATTTCACATACTAGACTACATCAAGCTTTGTGGTCTTTTAAACGACTTCTCATTAAAGTTGAGTAGGGTCATTGGCAACAACGTGGATGAACTGGAGGATATCTTGTCAAGTGAAGCAAGGCAGGCACAGAGACATAAATATCATATGGTCTCCCCCATAAGTGGAATCTCAAGAAGATGATCTTACAGAAGGACAACATAAAGTGGTCATTTTAGAAGCTTGCTTGTTTGGGAATGGGAAAAACAGAAAAGATATTAGCCAAGGAATATCAAATGTCAGGCTGAGAGGAGTGAGTTTCAGTGATCAGTTGTACAACACAGTACATAGTCAACAACATATTCTTTTGCTTTTTTTCTTGGTGCATTCATATATTTTGTTTTTTGTTTGTTTGTTTGTTTTATTAATTTTATGGAGAATGAAATAACAATGAGACACTTTGAAAACAGGTTAGTAGGAAAGTTATAATAATTCACATATTGTTGTAGCTATTCATAGTACAAGATGCAGACATGTGTCTAAACACTATTAGTTCAAAACTTTCTTCTTATTGAACTAAGAGAAAGCAGTTCTATATCTATGCTATTTTATATATACAGAATTTTTTTTACTACAAAATGGTCTTTATGTCCCTGTTTTAGTTTACTTTTGTCAGAGATGTGTATTCCACTGTCATTCATATATTGTAGGTGCATATGAATTCAGCAAAATAATACAACCCAACAGTTCATAATAGTAGTGGTTATCTGCATGACTGGCAACGTCAGAAGTTGTTGAATTGAGCCTTTTACAATTCAGCATATTAATATGACTTTACATACCTCATTTTATACTTTTCTTCTAGGTGGTAAGACCAAGATAAAGCAAGACCTATACAACAAGAAATGTAGCTTTTGTATCTACCAAGGTTAGTCAAATCCCCTCAGGATTTACCCTGAAACCATGTACAGCAGTTTGTAGATCTTTTGTCAGTGTCTGCCATGTAGATGAGTCATGGTCATTGCTTGACCAATTTGCTCTCTCTGAAAGTCTAAGAGAATGTTTTCTTTCCATGTAACTCTACTTAGGCACACACTACATCATTAGTCACATTCCTCTGTGGCCACATAATCTCCTTAATCAGACAATATGGGACAACACTGAGTTACAGGATATTACAGTATGGGCTCTCCTATGTCCTGAGTCCTCATTGACCTTGAAGGGCCAGAACCACAATGTTGGACATCCTTGTAGGCCTTCTTTTTCTTTAATTTTTCATCTAGAAACTTAAGTTGGTAAAGCTC
Organism: Ctenomys sociabilis; assembly: GCA_004027165.1. Taxonomy (NCBI): domain Eukaryota; kingdom Metazoa; phylum Chordata; class Mammalia; order Rodentia; family Ctenomyidae; genus Ctenomys; species Ctenomys sociabilis. The sequence goes on along the minus strand of PVKA01012560.1, from coordinate 43,035 downwards.
CAGAAGAGAAGCTTAGTGATATTATTACCCGAAAACATAGGCTACTGAGCTTAACATCAGTGTCTGAATATCAAATGTCTAAGACATAATGTGGAACAGGTATTTTCCATCAGTTGTTGATATGCCAAACTTTAAATCCCTACAAAATGTGGGAAAAAACAAAAACAAAAAAAATTGTAAAAAATAGAAATAAATGATTACCAAGTTTACACAGAAATTTAGAAATCTAACTATATACAATATTGTAGCAGGACAGTCCTATGACATTTAACAATATATTCTTGAAAGGTTTGAGTTTGGGTGTAAAGTATCTCACTATGAATATGAATATCATCTGGCATAGTACCTATATTACTTACCTATGCCTTGTCATTCCACAACAAATCTACACTTTACAGCAGCATGGTGTACACAATCAAGGAAGACAATTATATCTGCCAATTTACAAACTAAAAAATGACAACTATTTTTAGTAACCCAGGGTAGAAATTTCTGATATTCAGAAAAGCTGTGATTCTTGTGTTTAAATTTAACTAAATCTCATTTCTCACATCCAGAAAATGACAAGAGGCTGTGAACTGCAGAAACGCTAAGCTATTCCATCTACATCTTGGGTGGGACACAAAACTGAGTAACGATGAAATAAATATCCATAGATGTTAAATGCATGTGACTATTGGCAACAAATTTATTTAGTGATTTCTTTCTGTACTAAAGAGCACTGTCCATGATACCTCGTACTTGTTAAATTGAGCTATCTTCTGTTTTTTTTTTTTTTTTTTTTTTTTTTTTTTTTTTTTTTTTTTTTTTTTTTTTTTTTTTTTTTTTTGTTGCTGTTGTTCTTTTGTATTTTTGGCAGGATGGGAGATTGAAATCAGACCTTTGCACTTGCCAGTGAAGCGCTGATTCTACTGAGCCACCTCCCTGGCCCCTCTTCCAAATTTTGAAGTTAAAATAATGTCATACATGGAGAAGTGGATGACAGGCTATAGTGAAGGCTGGAACATGCACACAGTCACAGGGCTACATAAACAAGCAGAGTGCTGCACAGTGACAACAGCAGGAGGATGAGGTGGCACAAGTGGCAGGAAAGTTGTGAGCAGGGCTGTAGGACAAAGCCCTACTTCGTTGCTTCACATGGTGCTAATTCTGGAGTATTAGGACATGTGGAAGCCGGCCCCAAAATTGAGATTGCAGGTGGGCTATTTTTAGGCATCTCATTTATGCAAACAGATGCATTCAACTCTAATAAGGAGGAACACAGAACAAGTTTCTGAAGGTGCCTAGCTGTGAGACTGAAGAGGTGAAGCTTTAAGAATAGCCAGAAGCCTTAGGCAGCCTTTACTTTGAACTTTTTCATTAGGAAAAGCTTCTTCTCAGGTTTATTCCAAATTATTTATTAGTGGTGTTCTATTCTAGTATTTATAGATTTTGTTTCATATAGTAAAGTTCAGGAACATCCTGGAAAAAGACATATAAAAGCACTTATTTTATAAGAGTGGTATCTTTAAGCTAATAGGCACTAAAACATGCTTTATGCTCATTCGTTCAACATTCATTGTTTTTATGCTAAATTCATAGCACATTGTTTCCTAGCTTAGGAATAGCTTCTGGAATGAAACAGATAAAACATTTTCCTTTTCTCTCTAATAGAGACTGTTTTAGTGGGAGTAAGGAAATCATACCAATTATAGTTATTTAAGCAAATAAACATATCACACATTTTATCAAGGGGAAAATCAAGCAGGCAAAGAAGTAGCTGGTAAATAGGATGGTGCTGGTGGGCTGGTCATGCTGCTTCATACTATCTTTTTAGGATGATCAAGGAACATATTTTGAAAAGGCCTGCCATGAGGAAGAAGAGGAACAAGGTGTAAGAGCAAGGCCTGTTCAACTGGCAAAGAAGGAATCATAAACAGGAGAACTCTGAGACCAAGAGCATTTGTGAGCATTTTAGTAGATACCCCAAGGTCCTGCTAAGATGAACCAGTAGGGTGACACAGGAGGTAGTCAGAGAGGTTGTGTGCTGGATTACTGAGAGCACTGTAAACTGTGGAGAAAATTGGAGTTTGTCTCATATGAGACAGAACCATGGTATGTGTCAGGGAAAGGACCAGAGTGACTTGGGTGACAATTAATCAGATCTCTCTGGATGACACATGGACAAAGGGAGCTGGGAGGCCTGTTAGGAAGCTATCAGTGAATTGAAGAAGTGCTATTACATTCAAGCAGACAATTTTTCTACTTAGCAGTGATTTAACAAGAAATGTGTTTGTGAGTCTGTTGTGTTTCCTAATGCTATAGTAAAAAGTTTTAATAAAATGATTAAAATATAAACACACTAATTCCAGTAGAAGGAACTGGAGATTCCACTGCACAGAGAAGAACACGGACTTGTCAGGAGGTCCCAACATTGGGTCCTAACTTAGAATTGCGGTCGAGAGCACTAACAGTAAAAAAATAACATTAAAAGTCAGAGCAGCGTGAGCATGGGCCTCAAGTGTGCCCCATACTTGCTGGGTCGAGGCACAACAAATCTCCACATTTTAATTCTCTTTTCTGTAAAATGTGCCTAAATAAAATATCTGCTCTAGGGGGTTGATATTAAGGTGAAATTAGATGATTCATACAAATTGCTTAGCACAGTGACTGGAATATAAGTGCTCATATTTTGCTATTATCTCTGTCTCAGTTTCAAAAGTCATCTTCAACATAAGAGCCAAAGTTTTCAAAGGTCTGAAAAATAGTTAAATGTAAAACAATCAGATTAAATATGCACCTCAGTGTCTGTCATCCCTCTGAGTCTGGCCAGACATGAAAACCCTTCTCTTCTGTGAACTCGATTTTTAGAGCTTCTGAATCTTTCTTCCTTTCAATATCTCTCTCCCTCTCTTCCTTTTTTTTTTTCTTTTGGCTGAACCGGGGATTGAACTTAACCCTTGTGCTTGCCAGGGAAGCACTTATTCTACTGAGCCATCTCCCTGGCCCCCCTGCATGTTTGTTTACACACCAGTGTTATACAAATTTCTTCCACTACAAAAATTTTTTTCTGGATGACAAATGCCTATGATTCAAAAAGTAATGAGTCAGTGGATACAATATATAAAAGTAAGACATCTATCTGTCTGTCTGTGTGTCTGTCTGTGTGTCTGTCTATCTATCTATCTATCTATCTATCTATCTATCTATCTATCTATCTATCTATCTATCTATCTATCTATCTATCTATCTATCTATACCAGGAACTGACCTCAGCACCTGGTGCTTGCCAGGCAGGTGCTGTGCCACTGAGCTACCTCCCTGGACCTTCAAGCTTAATAATATGCTTGCCAAGGTCACTTCTTATTTTAATCAAACTGGTAAGTTTTAATATACTATTTTCCATCCCAAGGGTACAGTGTAGACAGCACACCCTCAACAAAGCAATATACATTTAAGGCGTGCACATTTTCTTATCTCTGGATTTAGCAAGACATGCACTATAATCCAATTAGAAAGTAAAATGGGCTTAATTACTTAGCCCAGATCAAAGAACATAAGGCAGCAAAGAATCTAATTAAAATTAATAATATGTGCAGCTTTATCTAATGCATAATCTAGAATATTTTGTCTTAATTTAAAATCAACTCTTACATTCACAGCAAGGTCCCATCACTGTCACTTATTGTTATAAAATCTGATCCCTCTTAGCTAATCCTTCCTGTATATTTGTTGCCTGGCTCTAAGTAATAGATTGAACACTGTTCAGCCGAAAGAGGTCAGAAAGTTCATGTTGCTACATTCATATTGAATTTCTTGAGCCGGCTATCTCTTATTTTAGCCTGATTAATATTCTTCAGAAGTTATTGAGTAGTGGAAATGATCTATAAAATGTACACAGCCACTGGCCATGTTTATATTGAATGGCAGCAGTTCCTAGGCTAATCAAGGACTTTCATGAATTGTTCTAAACCTCATTTGGAGTGCATTTACAAAGCACTATTTATTTTAATGTTTCTGCTAAATTTATTCCATAGTACAGTCTAAGGGATGTTTTCAAATAATTCTGTTGGCAACTTAGAGAGGAAAATATGTAATTCATTAAACAATCTTCATCTTGCATATGCACATACATACATGTACACAAAACATACCTGTGCATAACACAGGCATGTGAAAATGGAAGCAGTCCAACATTTCACCTGCCTTTGCCTGGCAAGTGAGAGAATACAAAGTAAAGTTCTTTTTTCTTTTAAATTTCCAAGCAGAATGATATATTTCTGTCAGTTGTTAGGAATGTTTTTAAATCTCTTTCCAGAAGTGTAAATAAAAACACTTTAGTATTAAACACGCTTACTGTATATAATCCCAGTCTTTATTTTAAATTTAAAATAAAAGCAATGAATGCTTAAATGTGAAGAGTTGGGTCCACCATCCAAGAACTTGATGCTATTATAAAACTGCCCCAGAACAACTAGGACAGCTGACTGGGAATGCGACCATCAGCTGTAGCTACCAAGTTTGGAAACCAAGGGACACAAACTTCAGGATAAAGGCCCAGCAGAGGTTTTATCTCAGAGCCCAAGTGTGCACATGCTTAACAAGGGACACGGGGCTTGGGGAGTTCATGGGTCCTGAGGCTTCTGAGCTTGGCTCCCTCATGGAGGGTGGGGACTGGCCCTCAGAGCTCCTCCACTGAGCGCTCAGAGCATTACCTATATCACCCTAGAGTGAAAGAACAAGTACCCACTTCTTTCTCTACAAAGTCCTTTTGAAGAAGTCAGATTGGCAACTCCTGCCAGGGGGGAGCAAAGGTAAATTATAGAATGTGTTGGTGGATTGTTCAGCATGCATATATATTAGGTATAAGTCTTATTAGGTTCAGTTAAGAGAAGTGAACTTTCTTGGACTGATTGGCTAGTACTTCAAAGTGATCCTAGTGTCTTCTTTTACACAGCAATTGATGCCATTTAGGGAAAACTCATGAAGTCTCTTTTGTGGTCCTTAATATTCAGCACTCCTTGATGACCACACCTGGTTTATACAAGGCCTTTGAAGTACAAAATAAAACACTTTTCCTGGTGGAGGGTCGAGCCACAATGTATTTTCTTGCCCTTGGAATGTTTCTTCAGATGCTCAAGTAGTTGGTTTCTACAAATGCCAGCCTAAGTGGTTCCATGTCTTAATAATAAGAAATATTTTTAGTGTTTGTTGAATTAGACAGCTTCTTGCCCATTGCATATTAAATCAGTCAAATGAAATATCTCAATATAATTGAATTAATGATGGATTATACAATTTCACTGATTTTAAGATGGAGATAGTGGAGAAGAAAGATGTCTAGGGAGGGCATAGATTGAATTTAAGGAAACAGATTGAGAAGAACGTTTGATTGGTTCCTTCAGATGCCAAGAAGAAGTAGAAAAAAAAAAAAAACAAAAAAAAAAAACAAGACTCAGGACCATTAGGGAAGATTATGTAATGTGAGGGAATTAGATGCTGTTAGAACAGACACCACATGAAAAGTCACTGCTGTCCTGACGCGTTCACAGCAGAGGTACATCCGTCTGCAGTGCAGAGTATATGAGGCCCAGATCTGCTGTTGGGGATGAGCAGTCGCTATGCTATTTTAAGTGTGCCCTGTGACATCCCTATTAGGAAAAATACATTATATCACGTGCACTTAATTGTGAAGAAAGGAGAAAAATAATCTCAAAACACAAAATGTGTAATTTTTTTCTGATTGGATTATCCTGTCTGAATGCCTGAATCATTTTAGATTAATGAGATAGCATTGTGACCTTCATCTTCCCACAGGCTCAAAGTGGCCTTTAGTAACATTATCTTTAATATGCAATTGGAAACATTACCAACATTCATATTTTACTGCATTAGATAATTTCAGAGGTCAGTTATTTAATATATCTGGCATATGTACTATATAAGATGTGATTGAAAAACGGTGTTTCAATTAGAAGCTCATTATATTGAAAGACACACTGTCATTAATCTCACTCAGAATAATCCTCCTTGCTTACCCACTGTTCTTGCCATGTTCTGAAGCCATCCTGAAGTCCTCCCTTGGGTGTCGTTCGTTGTGCTGTCTGACTTTCCCTAGTGGAAGGAGTGCCAGAGCCTCACTGTGCCAGATCGGGTGACTGGCGTGAATGATGAAAGCCAGGACATCTCAGAGAGCCCGACTCTTTCTGTTGGACAACTAGAAGCAGAAGTATCACCACGTATTTTGTGGGGAGAGATATTTTGTTTCATGTCTTAAACTTAATTTATTTATACATGTTTTAATACAGGTAATTGTGGGGAGTGTGTACATGTGCATGATACTATTTCATCCTCTGCTGTTCAAACCTGGGCAGATATGTACAAAAAAAAAGACTACCATCAGTGCTTCCAAAAATGGTAAGAATGGTAAGTGTTCTAGCAGCATGGAAGAGGATTTAACTGTGGTTAATATAGATGCATTTTTGATGGAATACATATTTTTAAAATTAAAAATTTCAGTCCTATGTTATATAACTAGGGCATTAAAACAAACTATTTTTATGTGTATTCTGAAGTGATTCTACGCAATAACTTAGAATATTAACGATAGTGTAGATATCCAGGAAATATTATGTACATTTAGTTGAAACAAACAGAGGTGTTGAGTAATAACTTTTAAAAACTTTTTCTTTATTTTTTAAAGGATATAAAATAGTAGCAAAAAAACACCATTAGAAACAACAAAATTTCACCAAAGTAATAGGAGTTCAACAATGGTTGCTCTATTGCATGGTGTTATCTTCAAAATAATTATTTATAATGTGAAAGATATAAACATGCAAAATAGGTTTAAAAAAGTAAAACAAAGAACAACAAAAGTTATAAAATTAAACAGAAAAACAAGAATGGAAAGGAAAAAATGTTAAGCATTAACTGCTCCTTGAATAATGATTTTCAAAAACTTTGTATTGGTTATTGTGGGGAAACAAGAGAAGTCTGCACACACAGGAAGCCTAGGATATGGCTGGAATTGACCCAAGAGAGATAACAAGGGTGCTCCATGTGCGAAGAGAACAAGTCCCTTATGTTTAGCACAACTAGGGCTAGGTCAGGTAGACATCTGCAGTAGACGGCCTGCCCACTGTGGGGTGCACACATGGCACCTACAGATTAGAAGAGGATGTGTATATACAAGATAGCATGGCTATACAGCTTCTTTCTCTTAGTTCAATGAGAAGAAAGTTTGAACCAGCAGTGTTTACACAAGATATCATGTCTGAATCTTGTACTATGAATAACTACTATGAAGACAACAATATGCAATGTACTAATTATTGGAACTGTCCTACTAACCTGCTTTGAAACTGTCTCATTGCTACTTCTTTCTCAATGAAATTAATACACAAAATAATAGAAAATCACAATAAATTAATGAGAAGTGACATTTAATTTGGCACACATTTTAAAAGATTCAGCCCAGAGTGGGTTGTGTCGAAAGCAGAACAGCACGCCTTGTCAGAAGGCATTGTCTGCCAAATGTGGAACCCGGAAGTTAGTGCAGGGGATGATGTAGAAACTTAGGGGTTTAGACAGTGACCCCAAAAATGCATCAAGCAGTCTCTCCACTTTCATCACATATTCATGGAGAAGGCAATAATTAGCCAAGAATTTTGATAAGCTGAAAGGAAAAATATAAAACTGTTAACCTGTATTTTAAGAGCTTTCAAGAGGTAGTGAGTTAGGAAAATGCAGTGTAAATTTGGAGAGTGATCAGTTTTCTAGCTGAGTTGAAGGGCTAGGTAAGTAGAGAAAGAATTATGGTGGTCCTGATTTCTATTCTTCAAAACTTAGCGTGTATGCTAAAGCCCTTGTGCTGCACTATGAGACCCAAGGGCAAGAAGCAGGTTCTGGCATGAGATACTGCTCACATTCCAGCTCCTAACACCTAGGCAGGCATGCAAAAGATATTAAACATTTATATGTTTATTTCTCTTTTGAAAAACAATTATTTTTCTGTACTTTAGGGAAAGGTCTATGGCATGTTCAAGGTCTCACTATTAGATTGTACTAGTAGTGATCTTCCTGTTTACAGCCTCTCACGTGCTGGGATTACAGGCATGTACCACCATGTCCAGTCGCAATTGAGAATCTTACAGTAGTGTTATTGTGTTGTTTTAAAAAATTAGTGAATTTAAAGAAGCTAAGGAGCTTATAACAGTATCCAGAATAAAGTAAACATTCTCTAATAGTTGTATCAAAGTTTGTTAGCCTTGAGATAAACAGTAATATCCAAGACTATGCATGACAAGTTCAAGTATGCAGAATATCACAGCTATACCTCAGTAAAACAAGCTTTACTTTTCCAGAAACATGTTTAGCTATTGCTAAATATTCCCAACACGCCAGCTCCACTGGGATGCTCCTGGTCACTAGTGCAAAAGATGTACAGAGAAATCAACCACTGACATTATGATTTCTGTATGCAGTGCAGGAGTTAAATTTCTCGTTCTATATAGGGCTGTATGTTTTCTTTGAGACAAACATTTCATGTAGATTAGTGGACGGAACCAGAAACAAATGCTGCCAGTATTGAGTGTTTAAAAACAAACAGATCTCAACATTCTGGGAAAGATAGAGGAATAGAGATAAGCTGTGACTGAGAAGAGAGCTAAAAAGGAGAAATAATACTCCCAGGGGAAATAGCAGAATCAAGAAAGGACTTAAGGAAGCAAGAGCAACATGAAAAGCATGGAGGGGGTAAGAAGGCAGCATGGAGAAAAGCATGAAAAGTCTGGTAGCACCAACCCTGTCTCCCGCAGAGGGAGAACATTACTCTGCAAACACAAATCATGTCTACAGAGGGCCAGAAGCCCGAGGAACATGCAGCAGGCTGGCAGCTGTACCTTCAGGAGAAATGCGTGGTTACTGCAAACTGAATGCACTGTGGGAATTCAGTCTGAACATGATTGCTCTGGCGGGGAAGGCTGGCTCTGACCAAGAAATCCACAGCAGTGCAGACTCAGGGACCACCAAGGTGAAGAATTTGTCTCTGCTGGGACATTTCCTACATCCCTTGTGCATGGGAAAGGGTGACCCAGGAGCAGATGGGGCACCTCAGCAGCCCACAGGGCACAGAACTAGTTGAGGACAGCAGTGGGTTCAAGTGCACGGAGGAAATAAACTGTCAATAAAATCTGGAGTGAAACGAGTCCTGAGGCAGACAATAGAAGTTCACTGAGCTGATGCAGGAGAGAGGCAGGCATGGTTGGCATTCACACAGCCCCAGTGTGTTAGAAGGGAGTGGGGAGAAGTCCCGCAGGCTCACTGACTCCGCCACACCTAGCTTCACACTGCCACTCCTGGAGAAGGGAACTTGTCTAGACGCCTTGCATGCAGTGATTGTGTGGACTTGTTTTTCTCTCCATTTTTTCCTTTTTGGGTTCTTTTACTTTACCTATATTCATTCCTTATATTTCCTAGCCTTTTAAACTAATATTATCTATATTATTTAATGAGATTTTATGTTTTTCTCTCTTGAACTGTTTTTAAAATACTATTATTATTACTATTATTATCTTGGTGCTTCTTCCATTTTCCTTTTTCACCAATCTTTCCATTATAATTATTATTATTTTTACCCTTTGTCAATTTTTAGCTTTTTGATTTTACTCTATATTATTACTGTCACTTCTTCCTTTCTTGCTAGTTATAAAATTGCTAATTCTTATGGGTTGCATTGTCCTGCAGCATCTGGCTGCATTTATGTCATTTTTGCTGAAGTTTGTTCTTTGCTGTGAGCCTTGAACCATTAAAGCGAAGTGGCTTCCGACTAAAAAGGGAAAACCTATCCGTCCTGACAGATGATGGAACCTCGATGTAGACACTGGAAATGTGTGGTGAAGCCAGAAGCATAAACCCTCCAGAGGCCTGCAACTCTCCAGTAGCTACAGAAAAAGGTATCAAGGTAATTATAAGAGTAGACAAAGGATTCAAGCGATTATTTTAAGGTAATTAATAATTTCAATGGGAAGGCAAACAATGGACAAAATGAACTAATAAAGACAGTACAAGAAAAAAAATGCAGTAAAAAGAGATTAAGGAATAATTCAACAGAGGTGTCCAAATTCTGAAGAAGAACTAAACAGAAATCTTGGAAATGAAATGTTCAAGAAGTCAAATTAAGAACTCAACGTAAAGACATACAAACAGACTAGATCATGATGAAGATAAAACGTCAGGGTTTGAAGAATTATAATGTTTCTGAATTATATTCGCATGGGAAGCACTTGAAAGAACCAACAACTGGGATCAACTCTTCTTAAGGAGCTTCTGCATGTCAAAAGAAATTGTCAGCAGAGTGAAAAGACAACCCACAAATATTGAAAAACTCCTAATAGGCAATCAGACAGAGGTCTACTGTCTACAATATATAAAGAACTAAGATATAGCAGGACCCTCAAATTTAAAGACACAATTCAGAAATGGGCATCTGAGATGAATACACACTTCTCAGACGATGAAATTAAAGAAGCGAATAAATATATGAAAAAACGCTCCATGTCGCCAGTCATCTGTGAAATGCAAATAAAAACAACACTGAGATACCATCTCATTCATGAAAGAATAGCTATCATATGGAAATCAACCAACAACAAATGTTGGAGAGGTTGTGGGGAAAAGGGAACACTTCTCCACTGCTGGTGGGAATGTAGACTGGTACACCCATTGTGCAGGTCAGTGTGGAGACTCCTCAAAATAGTAGGACTAGAAATCCCATTCAAGCCAGCTATCCCCCTACTGGGAATTTTCCCAAAGGAACTGAAAACATTGTATCATAGTGATATATGTGTACCTATGTTTATAGCAGCGCAATGTGTGACAGCAAAATCTTGGAAACAACCAAGATGTCCATCACATGAGAAATGGTTGAAAAAGATGTGGTATTTCTATATAATGGAGTATTACTCAGCTGTTAAGAATGATAAGTTTGAAGCATTTATACTGAAGTGAATGCCACTTGAACATATACTCATAAGTGAAATAAACCAGACACACATGTGTAAATACCGTATAGTCTCCCTAGTATAAGAAGCGAAAAGCAGAAATACAAATGGAAACGTACAAGAACTAAAATCAATTGAGTCTGATAAGGCAAAGTGAATGGCATATGCTGCAGGATACTAATCAGCTTTTCTTCTGGATGGTTAACAACCTAAGATCACAAGTCAGAGTTGGAGAAATAGAAGAGCCACAAGGCCAGCCAACATTTTGGCCCTAGCCTTTCAAGGACAGCGAAGACTCAGAACATAGGAGAACTTATACTGCAACATCATGAAACTCAGTGGAACTGATCAAGCATTGGCCGTGACTCATCCACATGGATGACACAGACAAAGGATCTACAGAATGAGGTACAGGACTACAAGATAAACCCTGAGGGGACTTCATTGACCTCATAAGAAACATAAAGTACATGTGTTGGTATATAAGTCTTGCTCTATCTAGGTCTTAACCATCCAGAAGAAAAGTATAAAAATAAAGTATGCATCGCGGGGTCATAATATTAAGTTGAGCTGTAAATGGCTATGGTCAACAACATCTTCAGATAACTCACTATTGTTGTGGAATGCTGTACTGTGTTGTGTTGTGTTGTTGAGTTCAAGCACCTAAGTTAGTTGAATGATAATGGAGTGCCCATCTCTGACAGATGTAGAGCAAGGAAGGGGTATAGAATGGAAGAATCATGATGTGTGTGTATGGACAGTACAGTTGGGATAGATAAGGCTGTGCTTCTACATAATTCTATGAGGGGCAAGATTTGCACTAATGGTGGTTGTACAGAATATTATGTTGTCTTCTAGTACTATGGACAACTGCTAGGAAAATAACAAGTTAGAAAGTATTAATTATTGAATCTTTGATGTAATTCAGGTATAAAAAATAAGATACACAAACAGCTATAGTCTCTTAATTTACTGATAAGAGGCATCTGCTATAATAATGTCTGTAAGTATAATATCATGTATACACTTTCTAAGATACCAAAACATTATGAAAGCAGTTTGCAATGTATTAATTTATGAAATCCATCTTGTCAAGATATCTTAAAACTATCTCATCTATATTTGTACTTCAAGAAAACAAAAGTAAAATAAAAAAAAGAATACCTGGAAAAAAATCATTTAGATGACAACAATGGAAAAATAAGAAATTATGAACAAAACATCCAATAACTCTGAGGCCTTGTAAAACACCCAAATGACAACTGTGTTTGTTCATCTCACAAGTGTGTATTCATCTCAGATGCCTTTTTTATGGAACTAGAGACCATACTCACAAATGAAATCAATCAGATTGCATGTGTAAAGATCATATTGTCTCCCTAGTATAAGACACTGAAAGAATAATCGAAATCTGAAAGTACAATAAATGCTGCAAAAGGGAAAGAAACCACTCAAAGAAAGAATACCTGGAATGCAGTAAAGGAGAAATTAAAGAAGGAAGTGAAAAAAGTGTATGTGCACTTACTCAGGACAGCTAACATAATTGTACTACTAATTCCTATTGGTTTATTGAAAGTGACAGTGAATGCTTAATTGCTTGATCAATTTTACATGCCTATGTCTGGTAATATGTACAATTACTTTGAATATAACAATGTGCAATATAAAAACATTGTTAATTTATTTTATTTTTTAAAGTTTAAAAATTATTTATTTATCCACATGGTACAGAGTCTCACTATGCAGCTTGGAATCATAGTGATCCTCCTGTCTCAGCTTCCCCATTGCTGGGATTACAGGCATGCAATCCACACCCAGATTATGTGACAGCATGGCATGCAGTACTGGGAATTGAACTTTGGTCTTTGCACTTGCTAGGCAAGCGCTTAGACAGCTGAACTATTTTCCCAGGCTACCATTATTAATTTAAAAGAAAAAGACCAAATGGATGAATTTTTATTGGCGTGGGATCAGGAACCAAGGACTGACTAAAGGTATAAGAAATCTATTTAGAAAAAGAATAGTAGGCTTGGGAGATTGCTCAGTAGAATTGCTCAGTAGTGCTTGCCTGGCAAGTGCAGGGTCCTGAGTTTAACCTCTGGTTCCACTAAAAGAAAGAAAAATAATGACAAAAAATTTTCTACACCATTTGTGAAATAGGTGCATTCAGATACTGGAAGCCTTTAGAACTACAGATATGCATGATTTAAAAAAAAAAAACTTGCCATGTTATATTTAATTTAATTCAGAGGTCAGAAGAAAGAAATAATATTGTAATTACAAGAACAAAACCTTCACTTTCTTATAAGGCAAATGGTCCAAATTATAGCAGATTTTTCTGTAGAAACATTAAAACTAAGAGGGAATGATGTGGTAAATTTCAAATGTTGTAAATAAAACACACACAAACCCAGATATCTATATCCAATAGAAATATCTTTTGGAATCAAAGGAAAAATAAGGACTTACAAACTTCATCATAAATTATGGAATCCATGATCCCTAAGCCCCAGAATTTAATAAGATATTTAAATCAAATGGACTTAACAATTACAGAATATGCCACTCTAAAACTGCAGAATATAAATTATTTTCAACAGTTTATGAAGAATTTCCAAAATAGGTTATAGTTACACCATGGGTAAGTTTTAATAATATAAGATAACATGCATAATTTTGTGTGGTCCTATCAGATCATAATGAAATGCAACTAAAAATCAATCAAATGTAAGGTAAACAACAGAAATTATACAGAGTTAGAAAAATAACTTTGGAATGACCAGTAAGTCAACGAAAGGGTGAAGGGTGAAATAAAAAGATTTCTTAATGCCAAACAAAATGGAAATACAAATACCAGAATCTCTGTCTTGCAGCAAAAACAATCTTAACACAGAAGTTTACCTGTGTAAGTGCCTGCATCAAGAAATCAGAGAGACTTTCAATAAATCACCTAATGATGCTTCTCAAGATCCTAGAGAAAAAATAAAACCCAGCCCCCAAAAGAAAAGAAATTATAGACCTCATCCGTAAAGTTAATAAAGATTACAAACACAATAAAAATGATAAAAGAAACAAAGTTAATTCTTTAAAAGGGTAAATAGGACTGATAAACCCTGAGCAAAACAAAGTAAGAGAAAAGCAGAGAAGACAAGTCTGCACAATTAGACATATAAAGGAATATAAAAACAGACATCACTGAGATCTAAAGGATCTTTAGTGGGTATTTTTGAAATTTTATATTGCAATAAAATGTGAATCATCAAAATAAAATAGATCAATAACAAAAATGATAAATAAAAAATCCAAAACAAATAAAAGCCTGGAAACATTATGAATTCCCTGCTATTTTATTTTCAAAACCAGATTTTTCTTTGAGACAGGGTCTTGCTGTGCAATGTAAGCTTGCCTTGAACTCACCATGTAGCCCAGGCTCACTTTGAAAATGTGGTGATCATCCTGCCTCAGCCTCTTGTGTGCTGGGATTACAGCTGTGCACACTATGCCTGCAAACCAGAACTTTAATGAACCTACATGAATATTTCTCAAATTGTTCTACAGAATAGTAAGGGAATAAGCACTGCACAGCTCACTCTTTAATGTCACTATTACACTGAAAACAAAACTGGAATAGGGAAGGTCCAGCCAAATAGCTAAGGGCTGGCCAAATAGCTTAGTGGATTAAAGCACCTGCAAGGAGTCACGGGGGCCTGGGGCTCGATCTTCAGGCCTGCCTTGCTAGTCCTGCTCTTTGGACACACTGAGAAAGCAACTGAGACAGAGCATGGTGGCACATGCTTGTAATCCCAGATCTTGGGAGGCTGTAAACAGGTGAATCACTACAAGTCCAATAGAAGATACAAAAAAAAAAAAAAAAAATTGGAATAGGAACACAGCAACAATAGCAAAAAGTAAATTTGAGACCCATACCATGGATAAATGTAGACGGAAAAATTCTTAATAAAATCTTCGGAAACTGAGCTCAACAAATCAATTAAAACAATTATATAAACCAACTTGGTTTCATTTGAGGGATACAAGGGCAGTTTACCACATAAAAATCAATAAGCATGGTGATACTTATCTATAATCGCAGCACTCAGGAGGCTAAGGCAGGAGGATCACTGTGAGTTCAAGATTGGCCTGGGCTAAAAAATGAGCTCACAGCAAGCCTGAACTGGATAGTAAGATCCTGTCTCAAAAACAAAAAAAAAAAAGTAAAATTAAGGATAAAAAATAACACTACCACCTTAATGACACAATAAAAGTCTTCCACAAAATTCAATATTCTTTCATGATAAAAAACTTCAAAAAAACCATTTATGCTACAGCTAAAGGCTATTTACAACAGATTCATACTGAATAGGAGAAATACTAAAAGCATTTTATCCAAAATAAGGAATATGGCAAAGCTGTCCACTATCATCTGTGCTATTCAATTCAATACTATACATTTTACTACAACAATGATTCAAGAATAAGCAACAAGGAACAAATTGGAAAAAAAAATTTATTCAAGTATTCTTATTGGCTGAAGAAAGAAACCCTAAAGATTACATCAAAACACTTTTAAAACCTCAATAGAAGCCAGGAATGGTGACGTTACCTGTAATGGCAGTGCCTTGAGATGCAATAAGGACTGTAAATGTAAGCCCAGTGTGGACCATGTAGTAAAACCTTGTCTCAAAATAAAAGAAAGGAAGCAAAGAAGAAGGCCCTGAGTTCCATCACCAGTACTCCATGCACCCAAGATAATCTAGCTGAGGAAAAATTCAGGAAAATTCTTTCATTCACAATAGTTTTAAAAAATTTTAAGCCAACTTAATGCAACAGGTGAGTCATTTGCAATCAAAATTGGAGGACTGTGGATAAAGGAAGTGAATGAGGCACTAGGACGTGGAAGGATTTCTATGTTCAAGGGTTGACAGAATTGATGCTGGTAAAATGTCTCTGCAGCCTAAAGTGCTGTATTGATTCAATGTAATTCCTAGAGAAATAGCAGTAATAGTCTCCTAAAACTAGGATTAAAAACTCATAAAATCATTTAGAAACACAAAAGGAGGTAAATGCCGAAATCAAGTCTGATCAAGATGAACAAAGCTGGGGGATAACAATATCTCATTTCAAATATTCTACAATTTCAGAGTGCAAAACTGTACGGCATTGCTGTAGAAATGCACAAAAGTCAGACACCAGCAGATCACAGAAACACATCCATAGTTCAGGCATTTAATTCTTGACAAAGGGGTCAAAAACTTCTGCCTCCAAAAAGTCAGTTTTGTTAACAAATCGTGTGAGGAGAGCTAGATATTGACATGTAGACAGTTCAAACTAGAGCACTATCTCTACTTCTGTACAAAAGTTGATACAAAATGGATCAAAAATGTAGGTATAGGACTGCTGCTATAAAATATGTAACAGTCAAAGTCATAAATCATGAGCACACATCCTGAACAGGATTCCCCAAGCTCAAGAATTTCCAGCTAGAATCATCAAATTGGATCACATCATATTAAAAGTATTGTATACTTTGAAGCAAACAGATAACAGAGGGAAGTGACAATCTACAAATGGAAGAACATTTGACCAGGTACACTTCTGAAAAGGATTAATATCTAGTATATATACAAAGAATTCTAAGTCTTGACAAGAAAAATTCCAGTAAAAGTGAAGTTAGTAAAGGAGAACATGAGCTGACCAGACTTTACCCACAGAGAGAAGTACAGATGGCCTTCAAGTATAAATGAACATTTAGCACCTGAAGCCATCAAGGAAGTAAAAAGCAAAACTCCATTGTGATTCCTCATACTCTAGTGTGAACGAAGACCATCAAAAATATAAATAATAGAAATGGTTGAGAATATGGAGAAAAAGAATACCTTTCTACACTGTTGGTTGGAATGTAAATTAGTATGGTTAGTATATAAAATCATTATACAGATTCCTTTTTTTTTTTTTTTTTTTTTTTTTTTGTGGTGCCAGGGATTGAACTCAGAAACCTGTACTTCCCAGGCAAGCACTTATTCTACTGAGCTATCTCCCCGGCCAAAGAGATTCTTTAAGAAAATAAAAAAACAGCTCCCATGTAACCAGCCTTCTCAATGATTTGATATATACAAGAAGACATTAAAGCCAGTGTACTACACAGATACCTACATATCCATGTCTCTCATAGCACAGTTAAAAAGGGCCAAGATAAACTGTCCATAAGCAGATGAATGAATAAGGAAAATATGTATTTATAAGCTTAATAATATTGTCTGGCAGTAAAACAAAAATGAAATTATGTTGCAGGCAAATTAATGGGAAAAGAAATCATGTTAAGCAAAGGAAAAAGCAGGCCAGGAAAAGAAAGTACACCATGTCTTTCCTAATAATATTAGATTTTTAAAAACAAAACAACAACCAAAAAAAACCCCACCAAACAACAATAAGTAAATCAGAACAAGACAAAGCAAGAGGCAGATCTATTGGAGCAGAGAAAGGGAGTAAAGGGGGTAGATGGTGTAATGGGGGTACAAGGTGATGCATATAATCAAACTATGCTGTTGTATATATGACAATATCAAATTGAAACCCAAAACTTCCTTCCTCTGAGAAGGGTGTATTCATCTCAGATGCTCATTTATGGATTATGTCTTTAAATTTGGGGGCCCTAATATTTTTTTAGTTCTTTATATACTCTAGACAGGCGACCTTTGTCTGTGTGATTAGTGCTTAAAATTTTTCCAGATTTTTGGACTGTCTTTTCTCTCTGTTTGCAATTTCCTTTGACATGCAGAAACTTCTCAGTAAAATGAGGTCCCAGTTGTTGATTCTTTTAAGTATTTCCTGGGCAACTTGATTTTTGTTCATGAACTGTCTGCCAATTCATATGTCTTCAAGATTTCCACCTACCCACCCTGAAGGTGAGGCTGGTGCAGCATCTGGTGCCAGGAATTGACCTGTGATTCTCTGCATCTTCCTGACCTTGCCTAAGCAGGCACATTAGACCACTGAGCTACCTCACCAGCCCCCACCTAGTTTCTCTTCTATTAGATTTAGTGATTCCATTTTAATTTAGATCTTTAAACCACTTTGACTTCAGTTAAGTGAATGGTGATAGACTTGAGTCTAGTTTTAATTTTTAGCATGTGGAGAGCCAGTTTTTCTAGCACCATTTGTTGAAAAGGCTATCATTCTTCCAGTGAACATGTTTGGCTGAGTGTCAAAGATAAGATGGCTGAGTGTGTTTGAATTTATATCTGCATCTTCTAATCTGTTCCATTGATCCTTGGGTCTGTTATCTATATATTTATTTATTTTTGCCAATACCATGCTGAATTTATCACAGTAGCTTTGTAGTATAATTCCCACTCAAGGATTGAAGGATTGTAATGCCTCTTGCCTTGCCTTTGTTGCTCAGGATTGCCTTTGGTATTCTAGGTCTTTTATGGTTCCAAATAATTTTAGGAATACTTTCTCTAGATCTGTGAGGTATGCTAGTGGTACATTGATAGAAACTGCATTAAATCTGTATAGTAAGTTTGGAAGTAAGGCCATCTTCACAATGTTGGTTTTTCCTATCCAGGAGCAAGGAATATCTTCCTACTTCCTAAAATGCTCTTTCATCTATTTCTTAGAGTATTGTAATTTTAATTATATAGATTTCACACTTCCTTAGTTAGGTTAATTCCTTGGTATTTCTTTCTTTTTTTTTGGATGCTATTGTAAAGGGTATTTTTCCCTCTGAATTTCTCTCATTGTGTTTGTTATTTGTGTACAGGAATGCTATTAATTTTGGATATCGACTACTTAATCTCTTATGTTACTGAATTTGTTTATTAATTCTAGAAGCTGCTTGGTAGTTTGTTGCATATTTCAAGTAGAGTATTATGTCCTCTGCAAATAATGATAGTGTAGCTTCTTCTTTATTTATTTTTATTCCTTTTATTTCTCTCTCTTTTTTACTATCTCTAGCTAATGTTTTGATAACTAGATTGAATAGGAGTGGTGACAGAGCATATCTTTGTCTTGTAGTTGATTTGATAGTAAAAGATTTCAGTTTTTCTCCATTTAGAATTAGGATGGCTGTTTGATTGTCATAGATGGCTTTAATCAGATTGAATAAATAGATTGGCCATCTATTCCAATTTTCTGTGGGACTTTGATGAGGACTGAGTGTTGCACTTTGTCAAAAGTCTTCTCTGCATCAATTGAGATGATCATGTGTTTTTTGGTTTTGGCTCTATTGATAAGTGTATTATGTTTATAGATTTGCACATATTGAACCATCCTTGCATCCCTTGGATGAACCCTATCTGGTCATGGTGTATAATTTCTTCATGATTTGTTGTATTCTATTTGCTTGGATTTTATGGAGGCTTTTTGCATCTATGTTCATGAGGGAAACTGGCCTTTAGTTCACTGTGTTGGTTGAATTTTTCTCTGGTTTTGGTATCAATATGATGCTGGCCTCCAGGAATGACTTTATGAATATTGCTTCCTTTTCAATTTCATTGAAGATTTTGAGGATTATTGGGATTAAATTGTCTCTAAATAAATACAAGAAAAAATGCTCCCCATCACTGGCCAGTTGAGAAATGTGAATTGAAAGAGATCCCATCTCACCCAGAAAGATGGTTATCAAATGAATCAACTAACAATAAATATTGGATTGGCAGTGGGGAAAAAGAAACCTTTCTCCACTGCTGGTGGAAATGTAGACTGGTACAACCACTATGGAAATCAGTGTGGAGACTTCTATGAAATCTAGGACTGGAAATCCCATTCAATCCCGCTATTTCCATTCTGAATATTTTCCCTAAAGAACTGAAAACAATGTATCATAGCGATATATATGTGCCCATGTTTTCAGCAGCACAATTTTTATAGCCAAGGCTTATAATCAACCAAAATGCCCATCCCCTAAATAGTAAATGAAAAAGATGTGGTATTTTTATACAATGGAGTATTAATCAGCTATAAAGAAAGACAAACTCGAAGGCTTTAGAGGTAAGTGATTGCAACAAAAGGTCATATACTCACAAGTAACAAAAATCGGACTGATGTGTGTAAGTATTGTATAATGTCTCTAATATAAGAACCTGAAAGAAGAAATAAAGCCTGAAAGCTATAACTGATATAGTAAAACAGAGAAACAGTGCTAAAGGACTAAACAATTAAAATGAGAGAAAGGAGATAAGATATTAAAAAAGGCAGGGGGAAGCATGTAAGTAGGCATACAAGATGATTGAGGTGATTGTACTAAAATTTTCTATCAGTTTTTGGGAAATAGAAGTTAATGTGTAGAATTTTTACCTTGACTAACTGTATGCTTGTATTTGTGATCAAAGCAACTACATCAAAGACAGAAGTGTGTAGTACAAAAATCATGCCTGAATGCATATCATCTTGGCATTATAAATGTATACCCTTTCTAATGTAATACTCTCTTCAAAATAAATATTTTCAAAACAGAGAAAAACAAGAGGCACAAGAACAAAATTTTATGGTTTCTGGAAAACAAGAAGTAAGACTCAGTCATATGTCCAGTCTTACATAACTATATCTGTTAATCCGAGCAAAAGATTTGATGATTAAAAATAGATTATACATGAAACATTGTTAATCAGCTATTCATGTTCTGAAATTCTGTAACATATGTATTACTGTATATTACCTTATTTCTGTCACTGTATCTGATTTTTGTTCTTGATTTTGTCATTGACTTTTCAAAATGAAATGATAAAATTAAATTTAATAAAAGAGGAAACTCAAAACTTTATGAAATTAGTATGAACTAACCCTAATTATACTAACACAATAAAAAATTAAATTTTTATCACATTAAAAAATGAACTTCATGTGACTTGTATGGATTCTAACTAGCAGCAATTATTTTTAACTTTATAATCTCCAAATTCTACATCACTGCAAAGTGTATCTCCTGTTTCCCTACATAAATTTTGACAGGAGATGTATTTTTCCATTGTTGCTGTCTTATTCTTTCTTGAGTCTTATTTTCTGTGGTACTCATTTTACTATGAAGTTGTGTCACTGTAAGGGAACTCAAAAATGTCCAGAGATTGGATCCCTGATTTTTATACAATGCTGAACAAGGGGGAAGTAAATATTGAAGCCTGTAAGACAGCTTAAAATTTATTTAAGCCAAAGAAATGAAATGTCACTTGGAAAAAAAGTCATACTTGAAGCAATGGGCATAGTTAAGAATACTGGAAACAAAATACCCAAAGGATTAGTAGAATCATGGGATAATATAAGAAAATATCAAAATTTCAAAGTTAAAATGGAAATAAATGTGTAATGTGTGTCAGGTGCTATAATAAACACTTTACAAAAATCACATAGTTTCATCATAAAATAACAGCATGTGATATTTTCTAGTTTTCCCAGTTTTATAGACAAAGAGATATGTTTACATGTATTCTTTTGTGTAGTTAGAAAGTAAAACAGTAAAAATTAAAACCAACAAAATCTAATACAGCAAAAAATGCTTCATTACAATACTACATTAAAGAAAAACTACTCAACAACAATAGGAATAAATATATTTGTTCTGGCCACCTATTTCTATATGAAAGAATAAAAAAACTTTCACCAAACACAGGTGAAGGAATAAGAAAATAATCATTTAGCTCATGAGTCTGTAGTTGGTCTAGGACTCAGTAGAGATCATTCATTTTTGTTTTACTCATCATGGCCTGAGGAACAACTTGAAATGGAGTTTGACTTCGCTGGGAGTTTCTTCCCTCACATGTCTGGTGATTGGTAATGACCGAGAGGAGCAAACTCAGCCTGCATTCCAGCCTCTCCATCTGGGGTGGGTCCCACGTGGTGCAATGACTGGATCAGGTGTGATCCTATTAGGAGAAAGAGTGAAAAGGAACCGTCCTGCCTTTCATGAATTAGCATTGACAGTAAGGCAGCATCAGTCTTGTTTGGGTGGCCACAGCAGCTTCTTCTAAGGAAAGAGTACATGAGTGACTTTGCTTCTTTATCACATAAGGAAAGGTCTAGAAGAGCAAATCCAGTTGGAATTCTGGCCGGGACAAAAAAGACTGAAAGAACATTAATGACAAATGAACAGCAGGTACACTAAGCTCTCTACTCATGAGAATCCATGGTGACTGCTGGCAAAGCCAGTGCTCTGAGAATGTTGGGCACCAGAGCTCAGCAACCAAGAAACAAGTGGGAGGAGAGCATGGCCCATGAAGTTTGTGTGCTTGGACTCCCCAGAGCTAGTCCAGATTTAACTTAGAATTGCTTGCTTCGGGGTACACACCCTTCAAGTGCACCCCTGGCATGTCTCCTCCATCAACAATGTCTTCATGCCTAGAGTTTCTCCTGCTTGAGGGGCAACCTCCAACTTTTTCATTTCTAGTTCAGTCCTCCTCATCCTTCTAATTTCATCTCAAACATCACTTTATCAGAGGAACAGTCCCCTAGACCAAGCCAATGTCTTCACCCATGGTGCCTTATATTTGTTTCTCCTTTTAAAATAGTCATAGCCATTTATAAATCTGCATCAATTTATGCGATTGTTCACTAGTGCTGGACTCCTCTATCAGTCAGCAAAGCTGGAGAGGCACTACGTATATGGTTTACACACTCCGAACTCCTGGCACAATGAATGAAATTTTTTGAGCCCTCTTTAATTGTCATTATTACTATTTTTGGTACTGGAGATCAAACTTAGTAACTAGTGCTTCTTAGGCACGTGCTTTAAGACTGCTGAGTCATTTCCCTGGCTCCAAGACTTCTTTAATTATTAAAGTATTTCTAAACTAGATTCATTTTAAAAGTGTTGATGACATGGGAAATAAAATGTAATATTTGTAGAATATATAGTAAAGTAAATACACTACACACAAATGGTAAAGCAATTTATAATAAAACAATGGGAAATAATTTTTTGTTAGATCATCTGTTACTGAGGTTAAACTAGTCTTTGTAACAAATAGCCCTACAATACATATTAGCTTCAGCTACTCAGAAGTTTACTGTGCAAGCTGGGGAGACAGCTCAGTGGCTTAAGCACCTGCCTGTCAAGCACAAGGTCCGGAGTTCAATCTCCGGTACCAAAAAAAAAAAAAAAAGAAGAAGTTTACTGTGCTGCTTTTTACACACGATATTCATATTCTGGCATTTATCTACCTGATTCAGTCTGAAAAGGGGAAGAACAAGAAGAATGTGTGATTTGAATATTTTTGCAGGTCAGGATTAAGAGTGACAGCAAATTTTTCTCTCAGAATGAGTGGGAATCCTGTCAAATTTCCTAAACTGATCAAAAGAGGCTACATGAGATCAAAAGGGAGGAGAACCAGCAGCCTCTGATACAAGCATCATACGAGATCTTACAATAATCTGGTTTAATAATCCAGTGGAATGATTTTCCAAAAGGTAGAAAAACAGTAATATTACATAATGATTAATGCAGATGCTATAGATTAATAGTAAAATTAATACAATAATATAAAAATAAATAATTCTAAGTCTGAAATGTTTGAGTAGGTAGTAAGAAAACTTTTCCACAGTGTGACTGTTGCATTCTGAGGCAAACACTTTCCTTCAGGTGCCAGTAAGGGCAAGTACATCTCCTCAGAAAGTCCAGTGTGAGTATTCGCATGATTTTGTAGAAGTCCCATGTGTTTTTCATCAGTTATAAAAGAAAAAATAAGAGGCAAATGAGGAATTAGTGATATGCTCTCAAAAGCAGCTAGAGGGAACAAGAAAACTTAAAGCCAGTAGACTCACAAAGCCGTAATTACAGACCAAGTTTGGCAACATTTTTGAATAAGATCTTTAAAGCTCTCTTATTAAATGAATGGAACAAGACAGGAAAATATCATCTAGTCATTTGTTCACCTCGAATATCCCTTTATTTTATAGAATCGTCTTAAACATTGTTAAAGTACATAAAATGTTCTATTAAATTTTACTGTTTTTATATATCTTGCTCTATCTATAGGACATGGCTGTCTTAAGCTAGAAATTGCATTTTAATAACTTAATAGTGGGGTTGTAAACTATTTCGATCAGTTCTGTCTTCCCACTGTATTCAGGAACCAAATTCTTTCCACAAAAGGGAATGAACAATGTTAACCCTGAGTAGTAAAACCTGGTGCCATGAGATCGCATCAGTCAGGGCCCACAAGAAATGGTGGCACAGTCAAAAAAGTAGTTGAAAACAATTTACCTCTTTATCGAAGGGTGGGATGACTGAAGATTCCAAAGTGTGACCAGCAGTGTCAGGAAGAAAAATAATACTACAGAGTGATCTCCATGATCTGGGACAAACTGGTGTGAAGAAGTGGATGTCCCAAGTATAGAGAGGTGAGCTCTGTCTACACTCTGCCTGCTGAAGACTGATCGTAGATAACTCAATTTCTCTGTACTCTCCCTGTTGGATTACTGCCAGTGAAAAAGTCCTACCTAAAATCAAGGCATCTATGGGGCTGGGAGTTAGCTCAGTGGTCTAAGTGCTAGCCTGGTAAGCCTGAGGACCCAGGTTCAAAGCCAGGTACTGTATGCTGCACCAGCCCTGCCCCAGGGCATACTGAACCAGCCACCAAGACTGGTTGTGCTGGTGCCTGCCTGTAATCCCAGTTCTGTGGAGGCCGAGGCAGGAGGATCATTAAGGACCCAAGATGCATAGCAAGACCATGTACCAGATAAATAAATAAGAAAATAAAATCAAGATATTCAAATAGCTTACCGATGAAGCTCCAAGAATTAAGCCTCTTAGGGAAAAGCACAAGGAGGCAACCCATAGAAATCATACCAAACAAGATGAAAATGATTCAGAAGTGCTACAAGAACATTTGTGGGAAAGGCAAAAACAACTGTTGTGATGAATCAGTGCATCTATGCGTGCAGTCTCGATATTTATGTTTTAGTCAAGAAGGATGAAACTATTTCCTTCCTAGTTCAACTTGAGCTGGGCATGGTGTGCACTTCTGTAACACAAGCACAGGTGAGGATGATGTGGGGAGATCACTGAGTTGGATGCCAGTTTGAACTGCATGCACACTCTGTCTCAAACAACACTCAAAAAATTCAATTTGAAGTTTTCAAAGTCTTCATAAGATCGCCTGATCAAAAACGAAGCTTTGAAGCATAGTTTTGAGCTGTAGCCTGATCATGTTGAAGTGCTGCAGCTCAGGACTTACCAAGATTGACAGCCAAGAGCTCCGATGGGATATGAGTCTGTGCTCCATGCTCACTGAGAGGAGGAGGGAGAAGAGGAGGAGAGGAGGCATAAGCAGGAGCCGAGAGAAGAGACAAGATCGAAGTTCTGGCAACAGATATTGGCACAGTAACGCTCAAGCCGTCTATAACTCCAGCAAGTCCAAAATTTGTAATCCTGTGGGATTGTCACTTGAGGCTTAACTGCAGCTGTTGGGCTGGGAATGACCATAACTCAGGATTACACACAGGCAGAGGTTCAGAGGAGAAAAATTGGTCATGGATGAAGCACAGATGATGAGAAGAGATCTTGGCAGGCATGCAAAGCACCGAGGAATCTGGCAATAGACTCCTCTTGAATTTCTGTGAAGAAATTCTGTGAAGCTGTTGGTAGAACATTAGGGAGGTCCACCATGTAGCCTGATTGCCATAATGCAGATGGTAGGTAGAGGACTAGAAAGCAATTTCAAATAGTTTTGTCTGAATAAAATCTTTCTCTTGTAATGTATGGTCTACAGCAGAGAAGAAATATAGATATCAGGTAAAATACATTTGTCTTGAACAAATTTGGTGTTTTTCCTAGCAATATTATCTGCTTCAACTAAGGCAACAACGTCGTGATCCTGTTCCACTGAAGAATTAACGATAGGTTCATAGCATATCGCAGCACTTTCAGTTGATGAGTGAAAACACTGTGTTAACAGACATTTGCTCCATAAACTAAGATTATTGTTATTATTTTGCAGAACCAGGAATTGAACTCAGGCTGTTGTGCTTGTCAGAGAAGCACTAAATCTACTGAGCCATCTCCCTGGCCCCTAAATTGATACCAGGTATTTTAATATTTTAAAGGAATAAATATGTATTTTAGAACATAGTTTTACTACCACATTTGAAATTATGTTTTCCTAGTGAATCACAATTTAAAATTTAATTTATTTAGCTTGATACTCAAAGCATTTTTGTACTACTGGAGAATTATATAGAATATATTGATTGTTATGCATTGCTCCAAGGGATTATAAAAAAATAAATTTAAAAGAAAAATTCTTTGATTAAAATCTTAACTTTTCTATAGTCTTAAGTGAGATTGTAGAATTTTCAGTTTATTTGAGCCTCACTTTCCACATCTGAAAAAGACTATTATCTATTTCACTTGGTTGTAGCCCATAATGTCTATGAAAGTGTCCTGAGATGTATTGAATTTATAGGAATACAAACTTATTTTTAAATTTGTCATATGTTGATGAATCCACAGAGAATGTAATGACATTCTTATTCCTTTTTGTTGTTGTTTTCTCAGAACCGGGAACTGAACTCAGACCCGTGCACTTGCCAGGGAAGCGTCTGTTCTACTGAGTCATCTTTCCCGCTCTCGATTCATTTTTAAACCACTATCTATCACATAAATTTGTTCTGTACATGAGATGGTACACCTCAAAAACTTGAATTATTGAAATTTTTATGCATATAATTTATTTTAAACTGCAGTATAATCTCTATATATGCCTGGAGAATTTTCTTGCATCCTTCCTTTGCTACCATAGCATGGATCTAATGGGTCAGAGTAGCTATGCCAAGGAACAGTGAATTCCAGAAAGTTGCATCACAGAGACTCCACAGTTCAGGTAGAAAATAAAAGACAGAAGGAGAGAAGGATGGAGGTGGGAGAGGCAAAAGGGAGGGAGGGATGGAGGGAGGAAAAAGAAGGGTATGACCCATATTAAAACCCAAATCAAACCAATGAAATTGTCAATGTGTATTTTCCCCTCTATACTTATAGCAATGGAGCTTATTGGCCTGCTAAATTAGACATGTCTGCATCAGTGACTTTTAGAGCAACTAAGTAATTTATAACAATAACTGGAGAATCTACACTTGATCTTCTTTAAAAAGCCCCATGTACCCTGTATCCTAGAAGGTTTTGTGTTACCAACCAAGACTTTTGCCTCAAGGTGAATAAATAACCTTTTCTAGACAAGAAGTAGTATCAGAAGTGGGCAGTGCCCATTAACATAATCATCTAATCCAGCTGTCTTAGCTGTGGCTCTAACTGTGTTTTCTCAAGAAAGAGATTTCGCTGTATTTTTTTGTGGCTGAATAGGATAAGCACAGATCTACACACAATGCATGTTTATAGGGTACAGGGAAGGTAGTCTGTAAGTTGAGGGTAGAACTATGGCTACCAGATCTGCAGAGAGAATGGGAAAGGGAACCAAGGGGGAAAGTTGGCCGACAGGCACCAAGTTACAGTTAGAGTTAGACAGCAATAAGAACTTTGTAGTAGGGGAACTATAGGCGACCCTAAATGCTGCAGAATTGTATAACTCTGAAAGGGAATTTTGGAAGTTTTCATTATGAAGAAATCACAAATGTTGAAGATGTGTGTGTTTAATCTAATCGAAAGATCGCACAGTATATGCACATACCAAAACATTATCTTGTATTCTATTAATATATGTGAAACTTACCCATCAGTTAAGATAATAAACCTTATTTAAAAATAAAAAAGAAAGGGAAGTGTGCCAGAACTTAAAATATGCCTTCCAACTTACTCCAATTCCTATGCTCTGATTCCTTATCACGATCTAGAATTATTTGATATGATATGAGTGCAACGCAGCAACTGAGAATGCTAAGACGTCACTAACTTGTGCTCAGTAATAGAATCCTCAGCATCAGCAGAATCTTGTAGGAAAGTAGCCCTGTGCACTGGTGTACGAAGCGCATGGACTCCAGGCAGTGCCTCCATTCACATTCCAGCTGCGCTATGGTTTGGATGAGTGTCCACCACAGGTTCAGCGCTGGGCTTGGTCCCCATCCCATGACTCTCTTGAGAGGTGATGGGACCTTTAACAGATAGAGCCTGGTCATGAACTCACTGAAGGTGTGCCCCAGAGGGGCGGTGAACCCCCTGCTACTCTCCTTTGTTGCGCAGTCACTCTGGCGAGGGGACTCCCACACCAGCGGCTCTCCTGCCTGACATGCTGTCTTGGCCCAGGCTTGTGGGGAACAGGGCCAACCAACCCTTGGCTGATGTCTCTGAAATGTTGTGATAATCCTTCCTTGTTGATGACCTCAAGTATTTTGTCAGCAGCTTTATCAAACTCAAGCTATTCCTCAAATTTCATGTGATATTTTTCTGAAAATTTAAATAAAATGACAGTAGTACTTCACTTAAAATGTTTAGAAAAATTAAAATAGTTAATACAGCTACCTGGAAAATAGGAAAAAAAATAATCTGTTTAATCAAATAGTGCCTGGCACACAAGAGTCTGCTATTATTGTTATTGTTGACTGACTGTATAATCAAGGTTATTTTTCAAAACCTTCTGTGATATAACCATTTTAGTTACATGATATAATTATGAAGAAGTAACCTTAGTGGTATTTTATATTTTTCAACCGGTTGTGTTAGCAGTAGAGTCTAGAAAGTGATATAAAATGTTTGCACTTATTGTTATGTTTTTTTTTTCTTTTACATTTTTACTATTCTTTTGAAGCCGACAAGTATCATACAATACAGGGTGAGGCCGCTTAATAAGACTGAATTGAAGTTTAAATGATAGAAGTAAAATACGTAAAAGAAGTTTAAACAGCTTCTTGAGAAAAAAAAAAAAGGCCAGAAATCACATGAAAATATACTTTCTGAAATGTCTAATAGCCAATCTCACCTTCCCTAAAAAGATATGAAATGCTTTGCAAGGAAAAAGCACATTTGTTTTTACTGCAGGAATGTTAAATTTATGAGTCAAATAGAGAGGCCAAGCCCATGCAACTTGTAGTGCAAGCATGAACACATAGCCCGTGCTTGTGTTCCCCTTCCCGAGAGTGGCCCGAGGCCCTTCATGGATTGGCTTTCCAATCTTTGTAATTCATCTGTGAAATGCAGGAGCAGAGAGGAGGTAGAACCTTGAACTTCGCTTGTGAAAATTAGTCAAGATGAGAGATTATTAGTTTCAGCTCTATTTTATATCTGAGCTGAGGCTTCAGCAACACTCAGTGTTGTTAGCCTTAGTTTTCTTTCTTTTTTAAATTTAATTATATTTTTAGTTTGAAAGGTAAAAACAAAAGCAAGAACAAAAATCAGAAACTAACATAGAAACAGGGTAGTGTGTAACAATACATAAATTACAGATTTTCAAAACAAGAATAGCTGATTAGCAATGGTTGATTTTCATCTATTTTTATTATCAAATCTGTTGCTCAGATTAACAGACACAGTTGTGTAAGATGGGACCTCTGATTGCATGTTACCACTTGCTTTCATGAAATCTTAATTTTTTGTTGTTCTGTCTCCTTTTTCTTTCACTGCCTTATTTCCCTTCAGTTTTCTTACTCTCCCTGACAGCAGGACAACAGTCCCCTTCTTTGTAGTTACTCTTAGAAGTGCAGCTTTTAGGAGCAGGGGTAGAGGCACTACACGCAGGTGTGATGCACTGTTGGTCTGTCCAGTTCTTTCTCCTTTAAAGCCCCTAAAGCAAAGCTAGACGCTTTCAAAGTCTTCAGAGGGCACAGAGTATCATGGAGGATTCCTGCAATGAACTTACAGCAAACGATTCATTAGAAAGAATAGCACTTAGGGGTTCTATGTTATTTCATTATATATTTTATTCTAAATTCCCACAAGTTCGCCACCTCCAAAAAAAATACCAGTATTCTGTTTATGGAGGGCCATGCTAAAAAAAAAATCCTAGGGCCAAAGGAAAGTTTGTACACCTCCTTATCTGATCTGCTGACTTTATTGGTGGAGAACGGAGCGCTGGAATCTCCTGTCCTCCCTTTCCTGTGCATTTCCTCATCTCCACAGCCCCTGGGAGGAATGCTTTGCTCAGCCTTTTCAGGGTGGTGCAAACAGTTTGCTTCTTAATATAGCAAACAATTTCCATCCTTCTTTACTTGTTCCTCAACCTTTGGTTTATTCTTGGTATCTTTTCCAGTAGGCTTTATATCCAGCCAGTGATCTGACCTAAGAAATGTTGTATTTGGAAACTTGCCAAAAAATTTAAATTCCTCAAAATTCTCTCTCTCTCTTTCTCTCTTTCAGACTCTCATTCTTTTTTTCTTTCTTTTTACTTTCATCCTCTGATCCTCTTCCTGCAGGTTTGTGAGGAAGGAATCATTTATCTTGTGGATTTCCTTAAATTTTTGCTTCATTTTCTTCTAATTTATAAACGGGCACTTTGAATTCATATTGCACAATTCCTGCCTTTGAACTCCTGCACAGCCAAAACCGTCATGAGCAACAGATGTCTTCACGCTCGCTGGGAGGAGAGCAAGCACTGCTGCAGAAATGCAGACACCCAGGGCTGCGTACGGCTACAGCAATGATACCCATGAGTCAAGAGACTGAAGAGTAGAACAAGTGAGTTCCACAAAAATACATTTGCATAATTTTCATTTTCTTTCATTTGAAGATTATTTGGTCCTCCCTGTTTTAGTAATTTTTACTCCGAGTGGAGTGAGGTGGCCTGCACTGTCCACACGTGATGTACTTCTGCCCCAGCGCTCATAGCTTATGGGCTGCTTTGTGCTGTCAGTGAGGCAATGCAGCTTCTCAGCCTCTGCAGAACCCACAGTCAGTTTAGTAGCCTGTCCCGAGAGTCCGTGCACCAGTGGGTGTGACGCCCGCGGCCTCGCTGGTGGAAGGGAGCACAGTCACTCCTCA
Organism: Ctenomys sociabilis; assembly: GCA_004027165.1. Lineage (NCBI taxonomy): Eukaryota > Metazoa > Chordata > Mammalia > Rodentia > Ctenomyidae > Ctenomys > Ctenomys sociabilis. The sequence continues at coordinate 12,201 of PVKA01012560.1, read as the reverse complement.
CGGCTCTGCCCTGCTTATGTGGTAAGACCCTTTCCGGTCACTCCGCACCCTCAGGGCAGCCACTTTCACTGTGTATTACAATACGGATTTTTGGGTCTAGAACTTGCCATAATCTCTCCAACTAAACAGTATCTATCCTTCCACAGGTGAATCTGTAATTTCTCAAGGTTTCCAGGTGATATCCTTGTACAGGTTCCACTATCGTTCATCACACACACACACACACACACACACACACACACACACACACACGTACTTATATAATAATATTATTATGCAATATGTATTACATAAAATGTTCAAATTATAATTATTGTTGACATTGTTTCTGGTTTTCATTAATGTCTCCTATTGTTCTTAGTAACAAAAATCTTAACTTCCCTAAGTTATTGAACTATAATTTGTTTAATTAAATTTAAATTTAATTAAATATCAGGGAGCATACATCAATTAATAGTTTATAATTGATCCTAGTTAGGCTATGACTACTGTTTTAAATAACAGAGGATGGAAAGCTAAATAATAATTTAATTGGTGTTGCTGGGACTTGTGAGTAGATGTTCCTTATCATGTGGCTTAGACAATTTTTTAAATTTATGATTTATTTCAAATTTAATATATTTATTCATTTTATTTTTGGAAGAACTGTGGATTGAACTCAGGCCCTTGCACTTGCCAGGGAAGCACTTATTCCTCTGAGCCATCTCCTTGGCCCCAAATATATATCTGAGTATACGCAGGATAATTGTTTTTGTTTTTTTTTTTTTTCAGAACTAGGGATTGAACTCAGGCCCGTGTGTGTGCCAGGAAAGTGCTTATTCTACTGAGCCATTTATCCCTGGTCCTCAAATTTAATACAAAAAAACATTTTGCCTGCTTGATAGTAGTGCCACTTCAATAATAGAGAGGTACATCCATTTATGCAAGAAGTACATTTATGTTTCTTCTTAAATGGTGTAAGACCTGGGGACAGCTCTGAGGTTATCTAGATTTTAAGGAGTACGTAAAGGGCCAAAGGACTTTCCTTTAGGGCTCCTTGTGTTTGGTTGTTTTCCCTTAAAGGGGGACCTTGAGAAAAAGATTTGAGGGGAAGCAATCAGAGATGTGAGCCAGAGTATCATGGAGGGGAAGAACCTCGGTCAGGAAGCACAAGAGGCTGGTGGGGATGCTAAGGAGGAGGTCATCACCTTGGGATGTTGGGTTCAATCCCACTGGGGAATTCTGGGCAATTATAGGGAGGACCCGGAAGTTGAGGGCTGCCCGGTGTGCTGACCCCTCACGTTGCTGGCTTACCTCCCGTCTGCAGCCCCAGGATGTTCCCAAGAGACAGGCTGTAGACGCTGGCAGTAAGCCGCACTGCTGCACGTGAAGACGGCGAGCACCACGGAGGCGTGGGCGGCACCCAGGAGATTCATCTCTGTTACACAGATTTAGAGGCCAACCTACAGTCTAGGTTTCTGCAAGGAGAGAAGCTAGCTCAAGGTGAAGTCACAACAGAGTAAAACGGCATCAGACAAATGTACAAAAAATGACACAGACAGAACCTGAGGTTCGTGTCATCTGGGTCCCCACGCCCAGCTGTGTTAAAATATCAGTCTGTGGCATCCTCATTGCATTATCCCTTGTTCTTTTTCTCTCTTTTCTGAGATCAAGGGCTTGTTACACCAAGGAAAATTATGCAGTACAATACGATAGGTGTAGAGAACGATGCTGGGATGAACTGTCCTCTGATGAGTCTTTGTGGAATTGAGTGTGAAAGCGGTTCACAGGATGAATGGCAAGCACACTCCCCATACCTTGCACTGAACTTCTCTGCCAGGGTTCCACGTTAGAATAGACCAGAGAAGAGCAGGCCCAGCTTATTTCTCAACCCATAAGATTTCGTATTGCCTCCCTAGTTTAAGAAGCTGAAAGAAGAAATAAAACCTGAAAGGAATCACCGATGTAGTAAAATGGAAAGAAATTGAATTGAAGGATTAAACAACACAGATGACAGAAAGGAGAAAGGTAGAAGAAAAAGGGGGGGGGATCATGCAGGCATATATATATAGGGAGGCTGAGATGATTGTACTCATAAATTCCATCAGGTTTTTGTAAGTAGTAGTTAGTGTTTAGAATTTTTATCTTGACTAACTGTGTATTCTGGTATCTGAGATCTTAGCAGCTGCACTGAAGACAGCAATGGGAGGTACAAAACCCACGCTTGAATACCTTGTGTCTTGCTCTTCTAAATTATACAGTTCCTAATGTCATATCCATTATTGGTATTCTCTTTAAAATAAATGTTAAAACAAGAAAAATGGACAGGAAAGAAATCAAGGTCTCTTCAAAGCAAACATTAAAATTCAGTTATTTGTCCAATCTTGCATAACTACATCTGTCAAACTGAGCAACAGATTTGATGTTAAAAATAGATAATCTGGCAATCATTATTAATTAGCTATTCATGTTTTGAAAATCTACAACATACGTATTGTTTTATGCTACCCTGTTTCTGTCTTTGTTTTGGCTATTTGTTTTTGCTTTTGTTTTTACTGTTCAAAATAAAATAAAATATTTTTTAAAACAGGAATTTGTCAAAACAAGCAAGTTAGTTGAGGCAAGACCATGCTCTTCATCATCTGTCTAATATTAATCTATTACATAAAAACAAAAGTAATGCTGCCAATACTGCTATAACTAATTTTCTGTATGAAAACTAAATAGCGACCTCTGAACCCAGCAGCCTGAAGCCCTTCGTGAGGTTGCCCTGTTTCCAAGTGAATATACAATCTACACTTAAGGGAGCAGAAGCAAAGCCCGCAACTGGTTGCTCTGCAACCACAGAAGAAGCAGACAGAGACAAGTGCACCAGACAACCAAACAGACAACCATGACAACTCCTTCGGCTCCCGGCTCCCTCACTGATTTCAGTGATTACTGTTGCTTTACCTCTGAGATCTATACCCCTACTTTAACATCAGGTCAGCTAAAAAGAACAAGGGATAATGCAATGAGGATGCCACAGACTGATATTTTAACACAGCTGGGTGTGGGGACCCAAGATGACACGAACCTCAGGTTCTATCTGTGTCATTTTTTGTACATTTGTCTGATGCCGTTTTACTCTGTTGTGACTTCACCTTGAGCTAGCTTCTCTCCTTGCAGAAACCTAGACTTGGTAAAATATTACCAAGACACTCAGTGACCAAACAACCTGCACTGCTTGCTGTCACCTAATCCACGCCTGATATCCATTCCCCTAAATTTGTTCTAAATCACCCCAAACAAACACCGATGTCATATGATATGCCCTCCCGCCTCCCTGGTTTCTGTTTCTTTGTATCCCTTAGGGCTCCCGAGGACTCAGAAAAATTGGCAAACAGGGTTTCCAGATGGAAATGGTAGCACATGCCTGTAAACCTCAACTGCCGTGAAGGCTGAGACAGCAAAATTGGATATTCAAGAGCATCCTGAGAAATTTAGGAAGACTATTTAAAAATAAATCATAAAATCCCTGAAGATATAGCTCAATCGTTGTAGCATATAGGAGACTGTTAGTTCAATCTCTAGCATTGCAAAAGAATGAACTCTGCTAAACACAAAAAAGCAAAAGAACTATTGCTCTGCAGATGCCTACTTGCTTGTGAAAATATACTTGGGCTGGTAGGAGAGGCTGCACATGACTTCAGTCTAAGTTTTATGTGCAGTAAGAGAAATCAGAGCTGTAAATCCACTTGATTAGTTTTCTCTGGTTATTAGCACTCATATTAGTGCTAATTTTGCCATAAGGAAAATTTTCTCACTTTTATCACACATTTGAATAAATGTGCTGGTATTTTTCTTTATGTGAGGCAGGATATTAAATGTAGTCCAGCCTAGCCTTGAACCCATAGGTAGCCCAGGCTGGCCTTGAACTTGTGGCAGTCCTCATAGTGAGCCTTCTGAGAGCTAGGATCACCACCATGTCCAGATTGGAACTTTCATAATTGATAATGCAGGAGATAATTTTTAGTAGCACCAGTGTGATAAAACCACACACGGTTTTCCTTTGGGACTTCCCCCTTCCCTGATAGCCATACTCTTCCAATTTCCCTAAATATCATGCTTTATTCCTTTAATTTTATTTTAATTGTTGAAGCCAAAAGAGTCGGGGAATGTGTGTCCAAGGACTCTTACATGCCTGGAAATACGTTATAATTTATAGGGAATTGTAAGATGAGCAAATAGCATTTGATGCTTTCAAACAAATTACAGGTTAATAGGAGCAAACAGGAGAGCTAAAATAAATGTGCACACTTTTATATACATTCAGTGAAATTTTAAACCCTTAGCTACTCTGGATTTTACAGAGCACACAAGCATTAGTGCTTGGTAAAATAATTATAAAATTGTAGCTTTCAAATTTTTCTCTTAGGTGCAATTTTCATGAAATGAATAATACAATTATACATAATGAAAGGAGATAATTATTAAACGTTGTCAGGTGTTTTGTATTTTGTATGCCGAACTCCAAGATTGTTTCTAAGGAGAACAAAAGGAGAGAAATCAGTGTTTTGACCATTACCCACAATGCAGGGGTATAATCATAGAAGATTGTAGGGTATTTTATAATAGATTTCATCAGAAGATACTGTTTGCAAAACTCTAGTTGAATATTTCCCCTTGCAGCCTTATAATAGGCTTCAGAAAAAGAGATGGTAGTTTTGGTTTTCTTTGAGAGGGAAATCAAACACTCCATTACTTCTCTCAGTGTTTAAGTTCTCAGGAAGAACTCTCAGTCTTTGTTTAGGAAGTTCAAATTCCTGCAGGTGGAGTTCATTCTGGTTCAGGCCTGGGAAGCAGCCAAGTCAAATGTGGAAATCTGTGAAGTCGGTTGTCCACACATTGATGTCTATGAAATGAGTCAACCAAATGTAAGAAATGTACACTACTTTTGGTATAAAAATGTACTTTCCATAATCCCCTCAGCAAAGTTTTTAGAAACTGTGCATTTGTAGTTCCAAGCTATTACTTGTGAAATTTTGCTTTAATCACCTTTTAATAGAATCAGCATTATCACCTAATACAACTAGGCATAGCTACTTACATGTATTTGTCAAATATTTAGTAGGAGATCGGAACTGTTACAAGCATATTTCTCACAGAAAGTAATTTTCATTTTCTTTCAAGATGACAGTATAGTTATTAGACTCCCTCTCTAAGATGCCTACAAGCAAATTTAATTAGTCAGTTAAATGAAACTGTCAGGAATTTTAAAAACATTTTTGTAGTAAATTATAGCCCTAGGTATTTCTTAATTTGCTTTGTATAACTGCAACTGGAAAGTATGTTCATAATATTCTATTTGTTCAGCATGGATGAAGGTCACTTCACATTTGCTTTCATCTTTAAATTGCTGGTCATTTCACAGCTGTTTGAGTTTTAATAAGAAGAAGAGGAAAAACCAAGGAAAATAATGACATTTGGCATTTATAAGGTTTATAGTGATTCTGGTCTTGGAAACTATGGAAAGAGTGGATGTTTTTGTTTCAAGTCATAAGTTATGGAAATTAATTCTACAGACAAAATTAATAGGTATAAAATTATGGTGATTATAGTGATGGTAACCAGATATCTTCGTGAACTGCAACCCAGCTCCTGCACCTGCACCGGGCTCACAAATGAGGTCACAATATCATAACCTTTGACCAAATATTTTCTTTTTGTGGAACTGGGGATTGAACTCAGCCAATACATGTTTATATGAAGCATATTTAGTGTTACCTAGAATGCCACTCTATTAAGGAATGATATTCTTCCTCCACAGAAAGCAGTACTGAAGAAAGAAAAAAAATAAAAGAAAATCTAGGAGTCGGGCAGGCACCTGGACATGCAGCCATACAGACTTCCCCGTTCTCATGTCTTTTTCACAAAGCTGTTTTTGTTTCAGTTCATTAAAAGCACAGAGAGAAGCTTGAAAATCTTCCATTTTCTCCTTTGAAGTTTTATGCTAACGAATATGCAATTCACCTGCGTATCTTTCAGTTAGGTATTTTGCTTTGACATCAGATCTCTTTGTGCCTTTTACCAACCTCTTTCAAGTAAAGCTCCTAATTAAAGCACACGGAACACAAGGTATTAACCACATGAAATTAAGGCACATGGAACAGAAGGCATTAACCACATGAAAGTTCAGCAATGAAGATTAATTACTCCCAAAGGAAAAACAATAGTTGGTATGGAAATAATTACATAAATATCTGAGTTCCAGCAGTGATACAGTATATTTTGCATCAATAGATAAATAACAAAAACAAGACATCAGGATAATATAAAATTTAAATAATAATCTTTAAAATCATTTCTATTTAAAGTTGATGGCAGTTAAGCTACAAAACTATATGTTCCTTATGGAATGGTGAGGTGGTAGGAATATTATTTATGCCTGAAAAGTTTGTGGAATTTATTGAAATTTTAGGACTCAGCAAAATAAATGGTTTTTATAGTTTCCGAATAGGATTGCAATCTTGTAAAAATAAACATTTACCAATAAGAAAAATCTCATCAATAAACAATTTAAAATTCAGAAAGGCAAAAATGAAAATAAAGACCACTAGTTTTCGGCGTATAAGATTTGGCCTCCACCACTTGCCTCTCATAACTCTGCTACCAACCCTGTGTTTGTCTGTTGTCCTTATGATTCCAAGTTTTCTTTATGAAATATTTATGCTGATCCTCATTTCAAAGCTGTTTTGAGGGTCAGGTCAAAGGGACAGTAAAAGCACAAGTGCTTTGTAAGATCTTCAGACCCTACCATAATAACTACAAGACCTATTCCGTGTTTATAGTTCTTGGAGGCGGTCTGTATAGAGTGATACAGAGTCACCTGGGAGTAGTCGCAGAGCTCAGCGACAGCTCAGATAACGCGGTAAGTAGACATCCTCACCAGGTTGCTGTTTTGCACGCGCTCCTGTGTGGTTCCAGAATGTCACCCAAACACGCCGGTGTTAATGGATTAATCTAAAGCTCCCAGGGACTCCGTTGTTTTTTTTTGTTTGTTTGTTTTATTGAAGTACAAATATCAATGAGACAATTTTAAGATACCTTGACAAGATGGATTTGACAAATTAAGACATTGCAAACAGTTTTCATAATGTTTTGGTATCCTATAAGGTGCATACATGATATTATACTTACAGACATTATTATAGCATATGACTCTTATCAGTAAAGAGAGTGTAGCTGTTTGCATATCTTATTTTTTATACCTGAATTACATCAAAGATTCAATAATTAATACTTTCTACCTAGTTATTTTCCTAGTGGTTGTCCATAGTATTAGAAGCCGATATAATATCTTGTCAACTATCATTAGCGCAAATCTTGCCTCTCATAGAATTATGTAGAAGCACAGCGTTATCTATCCCAACTGTACTGTCCATACACACACATCATGATTCTTTCTTTCTATACCCCTTCCTTTGTCTAGACCTGCCAAAGATGGGCACTCCATTGTCATTCAACTAACTTAGGTGCTTGAACTCGACGACACAATCCAACACAGTCCAGCAGTCCACTACAATTTTGACTCATCCACATGGATGACACAGACAAAGGATCTACAGAATAATGTACAGGACTACAAGATACATCCTGAGGGGACTTTACTGACCTCATAAGAAATATAAAGTACATGTGTTGGTATATAAGTCTTGCTCTATCTAGGTCTTAACCATCCAGCAGAAAAGTATAAAAATGAAATATACACCGTGGGGCCATAATAATAAGCTGAACTGTAAATGGCTATGGTTGACAACTTCTCCGGGGACTCCTAAGAAGCGGTGAAAGCTAATGCTAGGGGCGAAGAGTTAAGTCACCGGGAGAAGCCTTGAGTGGGATTGTGGAGCCCAGCGTTCTTCTTTTCTCCTCTTCGTACCTGGCCAAGAGCTAAGTTTCCTCCTCCACGTGCACCCACCAGGCTATGTTGCTTCATAACCGACCCTACAGCAATGGGCCCAAGTTGTCTCGGGCTGAGATCTCTGTGCATAGCCCCTCCCTCCTCAGTAAGTGCTATACTGATGAAATGAGCAAACACACATGGTTAACCTTAGAGATGAGCGGAACGAAATCCTAGAATTTGGGAAACAAGATGAAGACACATTTACCTATTTCAATGTGCTCTAGGCCTTGAGACATCTCACTGTCTTAGATGGAATCTGGGCAGAGAAGCAGTTGTTCCTGTGCTGTGTAAAAAGCACATGAATTTTGCAAAGAAGCCTCTCTTTTGAGACAATATTCTGATCACTTTGATTTAAGCCATAATTATAATAGCTTATTTATTTATTTACTTATGGTACCAAGGATGAAACTCAGGACCTTGTGCTTTCCAGACAGGTGCTTATGCTGCTGAGCTATCTCCCCGGCCCCAATGGTTAAACACTAAATGTTTAACTATTGTTAAGCACTAACTGCTGGGTGCTTTTTTATATTCAATGGATGCATTAAATTTAATCTTTGTAACTTTAAGGAATGAACCCTTCAGTTTCTGGGGGAAATGGGAACATAGAGAGGAAAAGAAGCTGTCAGAAGTCTTACAATTTTGCAAGTGACTGATCTGGAAAACAAATTCAAACTTTGTTTTTTTTTTTTTTTTGGCAGAACCGGGGATCAAACTAAGGCCCTTGCACTTGCTAGGGAAGCGCTTATTCCACTGAGCCATCTCCCTGGCCCCTTCAAACAGTTTTTCCATAAAGTTTTATTCCTCAATCCTTAGCCAAATTATTCATCTTACAAAATAGTATCAATCATATGTACCTTTTTGAAGTAGATTTTTAAAATTTGTTTCTTATTTTTGTTTATCATACTTAAGCATTAATAAGTTTTGTGTAAATGTGTAAGTTCTTTTCTCTCAGAATGGAAAGTCAGGGAATAATCTTGCACTCAGGTTGGTTGTAGAGTAATAAAAAAAGAAAGTACGCCTCAAAATTGGTCTGGTATTCAACAGATTTGAATGATGAATGGTTATTAAAATGAAACAAATCATGGCCAATACAGTATGGTTAGCATGATTTACTGAATTAGTATTCTGTGGTAATTTTGACTCAAATAGAATCCCATGGGGGGAAAAAGTGACTCTGCAGACTGAAATATCTGCCCAAATTCATCTTCATTCCAATTTTCAGGACTAGTATTTGATCCTTTATAAAATTTTGGCAATGTCTATCAATATATTCTGTTAGGAAAATAGTTTATTAAATTGAGGCTCCTCCTTAGATTTCAGCATTTCATTGCTTATCCCAACAATCTGGGCATTTGGAGAAATAGGTTGCATTTTTAAAGTTATTTTATTTATTTTTAAAAGTTATTTTTAGATAGATGTGGAGGTCTCTGAACAGATGCTCACGTCTAAAGCTTACGGAGCTTAGCACAGTGCCTGGCTAGCAGTGGCAAAGAAACGTGTGCTGCTGGTGTGATTCCCAGCAAGCCTCAGAGGAGCAAATGCTAGCTAGGCATGCTGAGCTCTGGTGGCGACAGCCCGTGGGGATACACAACGCGAGGGTCCTCATGTAGTTTACTGCATAGAGCTGTATTTTTCCCATCCATAGCATTTTCCTTCACAAGGGTAGTGATTTCAATTTAAATTACTTAAATTAAATACAATTTCAAATTTAATTATCTCACACAAGTTGCATATCAAATGGGTAAGTGGTACATATGACCAGGAGCCACTGTGTGAGGTGTTAAACTTTAGAAAAATGACCATGGTCTCACAACATTCTATTGGAAAATGATGCTCTAGGGACCGCATCTCCCTGGTTTTCCTGAAGAACTTTCTAGGAGGAAGATTGTTAAAGACTTTGGGGTTAAGGAACTATTTTCATGTTATAAAATTTTGAAGAAAACGCTGTATTTGTTTTAAAATGAGTTGCTTGGGAAGGCCCCCTACTGGTGACACAAATATCTTATCAGGTACACAGAGTCATTTTCTCATAGGTTTAGTTTTATTCATTGGGAAAATTCCTGTCCATCAGATGACCATGCCTGAGCCGTACAGAATAGCAGAATGTCTCCCTCTAGCTGTGGATCCAGCAGGGTTGACAGAAAAGAGACTATCCCAACAAATGAAAATGTGATGGAGAAGGGAGGCACACTGACCGCTCTTCCTAGCTGCGGCACCAACGTGAGCAAGACGGGAGGTAGCATCAAGAAGAAGCGTGTTGCCTCCTGGCTTTGCTTTGCAGCAGTGGACACTAGCTGGCTCTGTCAGCCAAGACACGAGCACACAGCCCAGGCTTCACCAAAGCACATCAAGCTTCCCCGGACCAGGCATACATTCAGAGGTCTGCATGAAGCCTGTGCCAAACAAGAAAGAATTTTAACACTAAGAATTTTCCTGGAACTATTGACATGTACACAGTAGACATGAAACATTATGGGACTGGAGTTTCTACAAGTCAAAGCATGAAGACTCAGCCTAAGAATACAGAGAAGAAAAAAATGAGTCAGGCTTGTATCTGGGATCAATATTTAACAGTATTTCAAACCAATATTCTTCATATTTTTGAGCTCTTTTTTAAACACATATTAGTAACACATGGCACTTGAAATAAAAATGTCTGGAGTATTAAAAAATCTTGAACATGGATCTGTATCACATTTATCCCTGAGTGCATGACCTTAGAGGCCTTAAGACTTTTTAATTCAGACTTCTGCTATAGTTAAGGTCAATTGTGCTGACTTGTTTGGATTGGCAGCTCCTCAGGACAATAGTAAAGCAAACATCTGAGCGAGTCTTGGTGGATCACAGAGAAATGAGTTGGGTGTCATACAGTGTGTACAGACTCTTGCTTCTGGCTCTGCTCGCTTGGCCTGTTTTCAGCTTAGGGACCACTATATCCTTTGGGTCCAAGATCAGCTGGACAGAGACCATCTGACTGTGGATTGGAGCACCTAAAACCACAAGTGAAACTGAGCCTCTCCTTCAAGCTGTGGATGTAGGGTTCTGTACCTTAGTGACAAGAAAGCTGGTTAGTATAACTACTGAGGAATGCCACATGGAATATAGGATATGCCACCACCACCCCCCTTTAGCAACTTGGGAGTGTTTGTCTGAGTTTCTTTCTGTGAGCATAAAAACTCTTTGAAAGCTAGGCATTTCAGTGCATACCTGTAATCACAGTGCTTGGGAAGCTGAGACAGAAGATCAAGCCCAGCCTGGGCTACAATGTGAGCTCACTGCCAGCCTGAACTGTGTAGGGAGACCCTGTTTCAAAAACAATAAAGAACTCTTAATAAACAAACCAAAACTTTACTTATGTATTGTGATTTTCTGTAATGTAACATGTACATTTTACATTTGTTTCTTTGATAATTAATATTGCAGAGCCTTAATAAAATCAAACTTAAATTTATCAGAAAAAAGTTTAAGTGTGTTCATTTTAACATCAGTAATTATCACCTCAAGAAAATGTGGTTTTGAAAATTTTAAATGGCTTTTTACTTCCAAAGTGGCATTCTTGATATTTATATTTTTACTAATTGACTTAAGGTAAATTAGTTTCCTAATCCTTGTTATAGACATTTGTTGACTTTGACATAAATTCTTCAATTAATATGAGACCTTTAGAGATCAATATTTCAATGTTGTTCTTGAGTTGACTCAAGAAACGACAAGCCACATTTTCAGACGATGGAATCAGGAGCCTTTCTTTGTCTTTTTATTATGGAGATTATCTATCAAGTTTATTAGGAACATAATATAATTTGTTTGTCCCTAGAGAATCTTGGTAAAAGCATTTTTTTCTCTTGTCATCTGTGTTTAATTTCCATACATAGTGAAACCTTGTAGTCCATAAAAATTTCCACACTATACTTACTCTTGCCAGTTTTAAATACACTAGGAACTCAGCCTCAGCTGCCACAGGCATGGTGCTAGCAGCTATACCAGTTTACTTAATTTACAATTCAGGAGAGGCATATTGTTATTATTCTATGGTGTTTTGTAAGCTCCATCTCACAACTCAACAACTACATATTCTTCAACATAAATTTAACAATTAATATGAAATAAATTAAATGGTGGTTCTTTGCATTAAAGTCAAGATTTATGTATATAAATAAAATACATGTATATGTCAATGGAAAGAGCTGATAAAGAAAACCTCTCCTCAAAAAAGGCTACAGTGATCATGCACATCCAAATATGTAAAATTTGAAATTATATATATATATATATATATA
>PVKA01012559.1:0-57463 GCA_004027165.1 Ctenomys sociabilis | reverse complement strand
GGGGTCAAACGTGGGTCAGTTTAACGTGGCTTGGTTATTACACAAACCAAATCTGAAGACATTTTTATCATTTTCCTTTTTACATCATCTTTCTAGTTATAAAATAGCATCATAATTTATACTTTCTTCTGCATTCCATTTGGCTTAAACAGCTCTTTAGCATATGAGAATCAAACATCTTTTCAGTGCCTAATGAAGCACTCTAAAGGAGTAAGATACTTTAACCGTGAGATCCGCTTATCTGGAATACAATAAGAAACTTTAGGGCGTGCCCCTTCCTTATTTCTAATTGATTCCCTCCCCCAAGGCATCCCTTGAGTAACCCTCTCCAGAGCAGGTGGCTGCTCCTGTTGGAGAGAAGGGAGACAAGGTCCCACCAGCCTATCCACCCTCGAACTGATGCGGATGCTTATCTCCTGACCATCCCACAAACCCTTCACTAAGTCTTACTGACCACATGTGAATATAAGTTACAATTGATCCGGTGACAAGAATGTCTGCAGAAAGAAGCATAACTATGGCACAAAAGGTCAATGGGAAGTGAGCACTTCTTACAAAGAATGATATCATTTCTAGAGATAGATAGAACTATTGACTGGAGGGATTTGGCCCCAGGCGTTGAGCCAAGTCTCCAGACACTTGTTTCCCATCTAATCACCTAAATAGACATTTTTAGCAACTGGACAAGATTTTACCTTTACTTTGGATACTATGAATGCAGAGATTTCTTTTTTTAATTTGGCAATTCATTATGCTCTATGTTCCTCTATACCTGTCTGCTGTTGCCTTTTTCCTTCTCTCACTATTTGTTCATACATTTTAGCTGAGCTAATGTCCCCTGCACCTGTTCTGGTTGGGTATTGGGTTTCCTCCATATGTTGCTGTATTTTATTCTTTACTTCAAAAGGTATGAATTCAGAAATTTCTTTTTTTTGTTCCAGAAATTAATTCTGCTCTGAGTTCCACTATACCTTTTGGCTGTCGTTTCTTTAATCCAACACTATTAATTCATACATTTCAGCTGAGCTGGTGTCCTCTGCAGTCATTCTGGGTGGGCTCAAGGCCTGAGATTGGATTTTGCTTCTTGTCTTTATCATTTTGTTTAGCTCTGACCTCTGATCGTTGGTGCAGTTATAACTTTCACCCCTACTGAAAGTCAGGAAAGTTGGGTGAAGCTCTATTATGTTTGAGTTTATCCACTTATGCTTGCCTTGGTTCTAGCTGTTGTGTTCAGCTCCTTCCTGCTATGGCCCTTGGAAGTAAACCTGTTGCTCCCCTCTGGCACAACATTGCACCTGTGGTGCTCCTATCTTGTGCCCTTGGCCCATGAGGGAACAAGGTAGTGTGCAATCTGGCCCACACACTAGCCGAACCTGGGCTTGGAGTATATCTGGGGTATATACTCCTCCATATTATGAGGCCTACTAATTATGGTTGTTTACAGGACATAAGACCTCCTTCAAACAATATACAGCACACTTTATCTTACAAGGCAGGTTTTCTTTGAGGAATAACAAGTGTCAGACTGAAGCCGATGCAAAGTGTGATCGAACTCTTTTCGTCGTATAAGTTTTCAATGAAAGAGTAGTGGTGTCAAGAGGAGATTACAAGTGACTTTCCAGTCTTGCCCCATATTTCACAGTTTCTGCTTTGTGGTTTTAGCTCCATTACCTATCTTACTGAATGTCAGAATTTCACTGAATGCAAGATATGACTTGGAGAGCAGCCAAAAAGAAGTCACATGCTTGCACAGATCAATCCATTTGTAGCATATTTAGATTTTTAAAAGAATAATATTAAAGAGAAATAAATGCAAACTAAGAAAGGGTTTTCAAGAAGAAGGGGTAGAAATGCATCAAACGGATGGAAGTGATAGAAAACTTGAGTTTTGAATTTGGAATTATCCTACTTTTTAAGAATGTATAATCTTAAAATTTTAAAGCTTTATTATAAATGAATATAAAAAATAGCCTGGTTAAATTATTCTTTAGACTTTGTTTTTATTGCAGTTCAAAACTTTGTATGGTGAAAACAAAATCAGGAATTGTGTGAAATTTCTTAATTTCTTACACAAATTAGATATTCCTTTCAGAGGTAGTAATAATTGCTAGTAAAGTTTTAAGCTCACGTATAACATCCATGTATTAAAGAAAGTCATCACTTTGGTTTTTTGAAAGTGATGTTTCAAAAAAGCCTAAAATAACATTGAAGGAAACAGTAGTTAAGTTGTAATTCACATTCATTTACATGATCAAAAGGAATGTGGAATATAGTTATATTCTTTAATTGCATCAGATATTATATTTGGGCTTTATTAACTATAAATTGCTACATAAAAGTAAGATATTCCTAGTAAAATGTTAAATCTTTCTCATTTTAAATCCATTCAAAGTCTAAATACTGCCTTTCTTATAGGTATTTGATGTGATAAATCTATAAGATTATTATTTTTTAAATACTTAACGTTGAGAGTTACTGATGACATGTAAAATAGACCTTGCCAGGCTGGGGAGATGGCTCAGTGGAATAAGCGCTCTCCTGGCAAGCGCGAGGGCCTGAGTTCAATCCCGGTTCCAACAACAACAACAAAAAAAATCTGAAATAGACCTTGCCATGCCTCCCAAAGTTATACTGTTTTGCTTTCATTGTAGTTTCTTGTCTCTAATTATCCAGTACATTCTAACTTTCTTTTCCCATTTGTCACTGTTACAAAATTTGGTAGTGATGAGTCTTGCTTCATATATGGTCTTAAATGTCTCAATGGGTAAATTGTTTCAAGTAAGCATATTTGGGATAACCAGGAGTTAACATTTGTATTCTAGTAATAATAAAAAGTACACATTAATAATTCATTCTTATTCAAACCTCTGTATATTTTGTTTAAATAGGTGCAAATGCCATCCAGATGCTTATAAAAGTATTTATTGGCAATTGAACAGCCAATCAAAGCACATGGTTAGGTAGTGATGTCATGGTGTTATTTAATATTTTACCCTAGAACAGTGCAACAGTCTTCATAGTGATCCACATGCTTTCCACCAGTTGTCCTATTTGGCCCCTCTTTGATCTATATGCTTTTTTTTTTTTTTAGCTGAATGCTGGTAAACGTCCTTTCTGACAGCCCCCTTTGCTCTTGCCTGCCATTATCTGCTGAAGTTCAGAAACCAGAGCATCACTTCAAACAAGAGAGTTAGGGAGTAGCCAGTCAGAAGAGATTCCGGAGGCATGCAAAGTTCTGGCATAATCATTCAAAGATGTTGGGGCAGTGCAGTGGGGGAGAAGGAGGTGTGCGTGAATGTGGAGAGCTGTGGGGGTTGGCCTCTGGCCACTGGTAAATAAGTGAAGGCAGGTGCCAGAGAGTCTAGACATGGTGATTTCAGTCCTGGGTTTTTGGTATCTGATACCCAATATGGGACTTGGCTGATTGAACAGTATTGCATCTTCACTGACCAGGCTGAAGCCGTTTCAGGGTTTCCTACTGAGTTAGTAAAAGATGACAATGTAAAAACAAAACAAATCTAATTTCAGTATTTCCTGGTTACTGACAATTATACTTACTTCTGAAGTATAAAGTTTCACTATTTCACTGGTGCACTTGAAGTTTCTACTAACTTGTTTTTAAATTTGAATGCTTTAGATAAAAAAACTGAAACATTCATCTTAATACTAAAAAGTAAATCTATACTATGATACATTGCACTCATTTTGTCTTAATTTCTTACTGTTTTGAGGGTGAAAAATGAGTAAGTTTTTAAGTTTAAAATGTAGTTCTTGGTTATTACTATGTACGATTTAGCATAATTTTTTAAATCAGTTTCCAAGGGCAAAATTGACATGCTACAAGGCTAACCTGATGTAGATAATTTATGTTAGCAACAAATATTTTGCTTTGTTAAACATTTATTTAACATATTTTCTTCCTGAAAAGGTTTTTGTTGGGTTACAAAGTGAGTTCAAGGTTAGGCTGAATTACATAATGAAACTGTCTCAAAAAACCAATAAAGAAATAGGCTTTTCAGTGAATTCAGAAAAAAATCTATAACATGCTCTGAATTGCAATATAAAAAACATGCTAATTAATTACATTAAAAGAGCTTCACCTTCATTTTTACTAATTTGTAATTTAATTTTTATTGGTAATGGTATATTTTATTTTTGCCATATTCTTTTTATTCTACAGCATTATTATTACTGTTTGTCTAGTCAGAGATTTTTTTTTTTTGGTACTGGGGATTGAACTCAGGACCTCGCACTTGCCAGGCAAGCACTTATTCTACTGATCTCCCCGGTCTGTATCCAGATATTCTTTACTGGCAACCTTTGTGGTTAAAGAACTGCCCTTTGGGAGCAGGCATAATACATGTCAAGCATTCAGCTGCTGCATTGTTTTAGAATTTTTAGCATATATATTAGTACATTTTATTAGAATTATACTTAACAGGCCAAGGAGATAGCTCAGTGGCATATGCACATGCCTAGCAAGAAGAAGGTCCGCAGTTCAATCCCCGGTACAAAATATATATATATATATTCTTAACAATTGGTACAAGGTCTTACTACATAGGTCGCATTGGGAATGATCCTCCTGTGTTCAGCCTCCCAAGCACTGGTATTACAGGCACATGCCACTGTTCCCAGTTTCAATAACTGCCTCGGCATGTCCAGGGGTGCCGACTGGCACATCACACCAGGAATCGAACTCTGTCACTAAGCCTGCCTAAGCAGGTGCTTTAGTTCTCTGCGCTATCTGGCCAGCCCTAACTTATACTTAACAATTGGAATGGCATTTATGTGGTTTCCTATTGATCAGCTACCACATAGACTATATAGTTTCTTTTTAAAAAGTTTTTCTTCATTTTAATTGTTTTTGTATGTTGTGTCCTTTATTAGTTCCCAATGTCATGATTTCTGTTGTAACAGTTATTGTTTCTGTAGTCTAAAAATGTATAATGGGGAAATGCATTTGATATTGAGGAATAGGCATGTATTGGGAAATATTTGAATACATGTACAGCGTGTATCCCTCCCATACTATGTTTGTACATTTCCAAAATGTACAAACATGGCAGTACGCCATGTTACCCTTCATTCAGTTTTTATTCATTTTACTGGATAAAAAATAGCAATGAAACAGTTTCAAAACAGCATAGTAGGACAGTTATAATAATTAATACATTGCATATTGTTGTCTTCATAGTAGTTATTCAAAGTACAAGATGCAGGCATGATATTTTATCTAAACAATATTAGTACAAACCTTTCTTTTCATTGAACTAAGAGAAAATAGCTGTATACCTATCCTATTATATATATATATATATATATATATATATATACATATATATACATATGTATATGTATATATATGTATATATATGTATGTATTTTTCACTACGAAGTGGTCCTTTGTTTATATCCCCCTTTTTTGTTTTGTTTTGTTTTGTCAGAGGTAGGTGTTCCATTCAGTTAGAGAAGCTGAATATAGCTGATTTTGTGTTTTCACCATGTGTACTTTTTCAAATTCAGAAGTTAACTGGAAATAGCATAGAAATCCACCAAAACAGGGCTTAATAGAATACAGTGTAAAATAAGTAACATTTTTATTCACTTACTACATATAAGGTAATATGCCTGATATGTGAAGGCCTGTTATTCTGTAAAGGCATGGCTCTGAGGTAAAATTTTGTGGTTATAATGCTTTGGAACAACTTCCATCTGTTAACAGTTGGGACTCAGAAAAAAATATCTTTACAAAATTTACCTTGTTAGTTTGCTTATCTTCTAGTAATAGAAGACAAGCTTCTCTAAGCTTGTATAAAGGTTTTTTGTTCATTTGTTTAATTAAAACATGTTCATTTACTGATGAATCTAGGTTACTGGCACCTGTCATAATAGCCTTTTTCGTAGATTTGTGCCTGCTGCATCTTAGACTCTCCTTTCTGTAAACATTTTTTTTCTTTTTTCAATCATTAAATAGAGTTCTTTTCACTTTATATGAATGCCCAAGTTACTGAATTTGGCCTGCAGATTCAGATAGTAATCAGACATGGCAATTCTTAACATTATACCTCCAATGCTGACATTTCTTCTCGTGTCTACATTCATAACTTCCAACTGAGTGTCCTGCAGTAGATTATCATAAGCCATTTAAACTCGACATATCTAAATCCAAAAGTACTACTTCCTTTTATAGAATTTTTCCTCTTGTTTAGTTTTTTTGGTTTTGTTTCCTTTTTGGAAGTACTAGAAATTGAACCCAGGGTATTGAACCGAGTCTTGTTCTACCGTTGAGCTATACCACCAGGTTTCTCCAACTTTAATTTCCCTTTCTTGCTATATGTTAGCAAGCCAGTACAAGATCCTGAGAGTCATGTTGGAGCTTTCCTCTTCCTTAACCACAACATCTGGCCTATTATTAAAACATCTTGCACTGGCTATGTCATAAGCCAGTGCAAGATCCTGTTTATACAAACACAGAATGGTTCTTCCTTTGTATCCCCTTATTTTTGGTTTAGTCCTGTCAAAGATGGGTATTCTATTATCATTCAATTATTATAGTGTTTTAATTCAGTGAAACAACCCAACACAGTCCAGCAATTCACAATAATAGTGGGTTATCTGAAGAAGTTGTTAACTAGAGAAATTTACAGCTCAGCTTATTATTATGGTCTTATTTTTTATACCTCATTTTTATATTTTTCTGTTGGATGGTTAAGACCAGATAAAGCAAGACCTATATAACAGTAAATGCAACTTTTGTATCTGATGAGGTCAGGCAAGTTCCCTCAGGGTTTATCCTGTAACCCTATACCTCACTCTGTAGATCTTTGTCAGTGTCAGTCATGTGGATGAGTCATGGCCATTACTTAACCAGTTTGCTATCTGTGAAAGCCGGAGAGAAAGTTTTCTCTCCACGTGATTCTCCTTAGGCATGCTATAGATTATCGATCACATTCCTCTGGGGCTCCATAATCTCCTTGATCAGAAAATTGGGGCACAACTGAGTTCCACGATGTTTCAGTAAAGGTTCTCCAATGTCATGAGACTTTACTGACCTTGAAAGGCTAAGGCCAAAATGTTGGCTGACCTTGCAGCCCTTCCATTTCTCCAATTTTTGGTCTGCAAACTTAGGTTGTTAACTATCCAGAAGAGAAGCTGATTATTACATGCAACATACGCAGTTCAGTTTACCTTATCTGACTAAATTCTTTTCAGTTGTTATACCTTTTTATTTATATTTCTTCTGTTGATTTTTTATAGTAGGGAGACTATACAATATTTGCACATGTGTGTCTGGTTTATTTCACTTATGAATTGAAGTGGCATCCACTTAAATATAAATGCTTCAACTTCATCATTCTTTATAGCTGAGTAATATTCCATTATATAGAAATACCTCATCTTTTTCAACCATTCCTCATGTGACAGACATCTTGGTTGTTTCCAAGATTTTGCTATCACAAATTATGCTGCTATAAACATAGGTACACATACATCACTATGATATAATGTTTTCATTTCTTCTGGGAAAATTCCCAGTAGGGAGATAGCCGGCTTGAATGGGATTTCCAGTCCTACTCTTTTCAGGAGTCTCCACACTGATCTCCACAGTGGCTGTCCCAGTCTACATTCCCACCAGCAGTAGAGAAGTGTCCCTTTTCCTCACAACCTCTCCAACATTTGTTGTTGGTTGATTTCCTTATGATAGCCATTCTTTCTGGAGTGAGATGGTGTCTCAGTGTTGTTTTTATTTGCATCTTCACAATGTTGGTTCTTCCTACCCAGGAGCAGGAAATATCTTTCCATTTTCTGAAATCCTCTATGATCTCTTTTCTTAGGGTACTGTAATTTTCCATGAAGAGATCTTTGATTTCCTTAGTTAAGTGAATTCCAAGGTACTTCATTTTCCACATTGCTATTGTAAAAGGTGTTTCTATAGTTTCCCTGTCAGTGCATTTGTTATCTGTGTAGAGGAATGATGCTGACTTCTGGATATTGACTTTGTATCCTATTATGCTACTGAATTTGTGTATCAATTCTAGTAGCTTCTTGGTGAACTTTTTTGGGTCTTCCAAGTAAAGTATCATGTCATCTGAAAATAGTGATAATTTAACTTCTTCTTTATGTATTCTTATTCCTTTTATTCCTCCCCTTTGTCTAATGGCTGCAGCTAATGATTCCAAAACTATATTGAATAGGAGAGGTGATAGAGGACATCCTTGTCTTGTACCAGATCTTAGAGTAAAAAGTTTCAGTTTTTCCTATTTAGAATTATATTAGCCATTGAGTTGACATAGATGGCTTTTATCAAATTGAGGTAGAGGCCTTCTATTCCAATTTTTTGTAGGACTTTGAATATGAATGAGTGTTGCCCTTTGTCACAAATGTTTTCTGCATCAATTGAGATGAACATGTGCTTTTTAGATTTCAGTCTTAATATAGTGCATTACATTTATAGATTTTCAAATATCAAACCATCCTTGCATACATGGATGAATCCTACCTGTTCATGGTGTATGATCTTTTGGGTACTCCTGTATTTGTGCACATATTTATGAGTGTTACTTCTTCCTCTTGAGTTTTTTCCCTAACCAATATATAGTGGCCTTCTTTATTTCATTTAATTCTTCTTGGTTTGAAATTGAGACTGTCTGAGAACAGAATTGCTACTGCTACTTTTTTCTGAGGTGCTGGGGCATGTAATAGTGTTTTCCATCCTTTGACTTTCAGCCTATGAATGTCTTTTTGAGTTAAGTGTGTTTCTTCTATATAGCATATTGTTCCATTTTGCTTCCTAATCCACGGTGATCGTCTATTTCTCTTAATTGGTGAATTGAGTCCATTTACATTGATGGTTATAATTGAAATGTGTTGACTTATGATTGTCATGTTATTTACATGCTGTTGTTTACTCCTTTTTATCCTGTGTTTCATTGTTTGCAATATTTAGTGGGTTCCTTCTATTCTCATTTGTGGAGCTCTGGTCATTGTGGTCCATCTCGAAAACAACTTTCAGTAGCCTGTGTGGGCATGGCTTTGTCATCATGAAATTCTTTAGTTGTTCTTTTTCATGGAAGTATTTTACTTCTCCATCAAACTTGAAAGAGATTTTTGTAGAACATAGTACTCTGGGCTGGAATTTGTTTTCATAGAGGACTTAAAGAATGCTGCTCCATGCTCTCCTTGCCTTCTTTGTTTGTGAAGATAACTTGGGTGTAATTCTGATGGGTTTTCCTTTGAATGTGACCTGCTTCTTTTCTCTAGCGGCTTTCAGTATATTATTTTTGTGTTGGATTTCTGGGATCTTGACTATTATATGTCCCAGTGTGTTTTTACTTGGGTTGAAGTTATTTGGTGTTCTGTATGCTTCAGTTACCTGAATGTTGGATTGTTTCCTCATATTTGGGAAGTTTTCTGCGATTACTTTTGCCCAAATTCTTTTTATGTCATTTGTATTGACTCCTTCATTCTCGTTTATGCCTATTAATCTCACACTGTTCATCTCAGCATCATCTTGCAGGTAATGGATATTTTTTCCTGTATCCTCATTGTTTTTAAGAGATCCTTTCTCACCTTTTCACTAGCTGTACCAGCATCTTCAAGATCTGAAACTCTGTCTTCCTTTCCCTCAAATGGTTTTGTAGACTCACGATTAAGATTTAAGTTCTTCTATATCTCTTTGACTCTGCTTTATGTGATCTATTTCTTTCCTGTATTGCTCATTCAAGGAATCTGTCATATTTGTAATCTCCTCTATTTTTTTAATGGCTTCTTTAGAGGTAGCTATTAATTCTTTTACTGCAGTTTTTTCCAAATTGAGTTTCCTCCATATATTTCCAGAATTGATTCTCTACTTCAGATGCTATGATTTCAAAGATTTCTTTTATTTCAGAAATTATTTCTGCTTTGAGTAACACTTTACCTTTGTGCTGTTGTTTCTTTTTTTTGTGATGCTGTTAATTCGTATATTTCATCTGCAATTGTGTTCTCTGCACTTGTTCTAGACGGGCATTGGGTTTCCCCATACGTTTCTGGATTTGATTCATTACTTCAGATGCTATGTATTCAAAATTTAATTTTGTATTTCAGGCATTAATTCTGGTCTGTGTTCCTCTACACCTTTCTGCTGTTGTTTCTGTGCTTCCGCCTCTGTTACTTAATTCATTTCAGCTGAGCTAGTGTTCTCTGCACATATTATTGGTGGGCTCAAGGCCTGAGATTGCTCCTTGTCTTAGTCATTTTGTATAGCACTGATCTCTCACCTTTGGTGTAGAGCTTTGGTGCAGTTACAACCTTAGCGCATAATGAGATTCAGGTGCCAATCTATTAAGTTTGAGATTATCCAGTTATGCCTGACCTGGATCTGTTGTGTTCAGTTCGTTTTTACTGCAGCCCTTCAGGCACAACTGTGAGCCTGTGGTTCCCCTCTGTTGTGTCCCTGGCCCAAAAAGCACTGGGGCATGCAGAAGCTCTCCCATACACTTACCAGGCCATTTGGGATGATTCAGGGGCCAGAAGAGCTACAAAACTTCTCATTCACTAGGCGGGCTTGGTGGCAAAGGCTCCAGGGAGTTGCAGGGCAGGACACGCTGGGGTGGGATGGCCAAGAGTGTCTCAGAACTTCTCGCCCTCTCAGAGGTCTTGGGGCAGAGGCTCTGCATAGCGTGCACCAGAGGCATGCTGGGAAGCCAATAGTTCTCCCACATACTCACTGGACCAGGCTTGGATGGATCAGGGGCTGGAAGAGTCACAAAACTTCTCACTAGCTCAGAGGGGTTAGGGAGTAGGGGCCCATTTTACTTCTTATACTTTTATTTAATACTTTCCTGGTGGATGGTTAAGACCAAGGTAAAGCAAGACCTATGTACCAAGAAATACAGCTTTTGTATCTTATTAAGGTCAGTCAAATCTCCTCAGGATTTATCCTGAGACCCTGTACTTCAGGTTGTAGATCTTTTGTTTGTGTCAGTCATGTGGATGAGTCACAGTCATTGCTTGAGCAATTGCTTTCTGTGAAAGCCTAAGAGAATGTTTTCTCTCTATGTGACTCTCTTTAGGCACACTCTACATCCTTGTTCACTTTCCTCTTTTGACCCATAATCTCCTTGATCAGAAAATTTGGGACACAACTGAGTTTTATCATCTGCTGTGGCTGTTCTCTGAACCACTTTCTTCCTTCTGAGAGCAATTCCTTTCCCACCAATGTGTACCTGTGCCTGTAATTTGGTGAGTTTTCCTATTCATGATAATTTCCTCCATCTTGTCAGAGCAGATACAGGGCAGTATGGGAGACTAGGGCTGGCACCCAGGGGGTCTCAAGTAGGTCAGCTAAGATTAGGCACACAAATGTGGGGACCCAAGAATGCAGCTACATGCATCTTATTCTGATACATTTTTTTTTTTTTTTTTTTTTTTTTACTCAGAATTATTTGATAGTTTCCATTTAGGATGAAGCCTCAAATTTTTAACTTGTATTTTAAGACCCTGTATGATCTGGCCATTGGTTTCTCTGTTCTCACACATTTTCTCTACTCATGCTTTCAGTTTTTCAAAACAGTTGTATTTTTTTATTGTGTTCTTTGCATAATCTGCTTTCTTTACTTGGAATGCTCACCTTGCAAGATATTCCTTAAAATATTCCTTAGCTTTTATCTAACTTTCTCTTGTAATCTATACCATACAGGATGTTGAAGTTTATATTTAAAGGTGAGCAGTTCATTACTTACTTATTCAACTATTAAAAGCTTTGAAAGTCTGCATTAAAATGTAGATGGATTATATTATTTTCAGAGTTTAATCTGAGATAACATTTTAGGATAACTATTATTTAGGTAACACTTGCTATTGCTTTTTACAAATTGATGAAGATGTTCTTTGAATCTTCATACGAGCGAATATATTCAGAAGAAAATGTTTGTGAATTTTTAAAAAAATTTGTGATGCATAATGCAATCACAAAAGTGCTCATAGTGTTTAAGTCTATTTATGTGAAGATCTAGACCATGAAAAAATAATCTGTATTTAAAAACAGAAAATTAGAAAAGAAGAAAAAATTATTGTATCTGAGGAACAGGATTGACCTGGGGGCCTTTCTAGAGTGAAAAGAGATATTCAGTAATGTATTAAGGGTTGAGCAAATTTACCCACCTAAGTTAATCAAATTGCACACCTAAGGTTGTGCATTTTACCAGACATGTTTTTTTATTATTTATTTAGTTTTATTCCTTTTAATGAGGAAAAAGATAAAATAGCAGTGAAACAGATTCAAAACAGATTAGTAGGATGATTATAATAATTAATATATTGCACATTGCCTTTGTGGTAGTTATTCAGGGAACAAGATGGAGATACAATATTTTCTCTAAACAATATTAGTACAAACTTCTATTCTCAATGAAGAGAAAGTAGCTGTATATTTCTTTACTCATATATACACATACATATGTGCACATATATATGTATATATTTCACAACAAAATGGTCTTTTATTTACACTTCTGTGAAGTTAGTGATGTATGACACTAGGTTGCCTAGCAACTAATAGCTAACCTTAACCAAACAGGAAGCTCATTTCAGGAATGAGATAACTGGCTTGCATTAGGCGCTGGGCCATGTTCCACCTACATACATTTGATTGATTTCCTAACTTCATGGCTCCCAACATATTCCCCTTTTTCATCTTGTTTCATCAGAGATGGGTGTTCCATTGCATATAGAGAAGTTGGATTTGGAGAAGTCTTTAAAGGACCTTTTCATACTTGAAGCCAGTCAAAAGATTGTAAGTACTTGAATTTAGCAAAATATCCCAATATTGTCTAATAGTCCATAATAATAGTGGGTTTTCAACTATCAGTTGTCAGAAGTTGTTGACTTGAGCCTTTTATAACTCAGCATATTAATATGGCATTACTTTGTATACCTCATGGTTATACTTTTCTGCTAAATGGTTAATCAAGTTAAAGCAAGAACTGGAGATTTTTTACAATGACCCATGAAACTTGAAGTAACATTAGTTTCAATGAGAAATATTTTGTTTTTCCTGGTAGGAAATGGGCTGAACATGCTCCTGAAAGGGACTCTGAAGCTCAAGGATCCATTGCAGATGAAAATTATTATATATGTTTCCTAGCATAATGGACCAACCAAAAATCTGTTTATTGTAAGTATAGTTTTTGGCTTTCTGTCTATTGAAACAAACTCTTACTAAACTATTATCAGATATTTAGATAATACTAGAAACTTTTATGTAAGATTAGCTTTTAGAAATCTAAGTCTAAACTTAGATTTAAAAACATGATCTTGTTTTTATTTTATCATCTCTGTTCTTAATTCTTTATACCCCTCTGTAGTCTTCTTGCCTTAAATAATCTTAGCACAGGCTCCCTTAGTAATTTAGTACAAGATTAATAAAACAAGGGAATCACATTTGATTTTAGTTTTCTTCTTCTCATGCTATTAGATTGATCTTCTCATTTAATTATATGTCAAAATGATGTTTTATCAGGATTATGTTGGGGGCCTTGTAGCCCACATCTCTAATAATGAAGAGTTTGTGAGCAAATATTTGAAAACTCAAATTTGACCATTCCAGATTTCTACTGGTTCTTTGAGAGCACAAATTGGTTCTATACCTCAAGAGTAAACTAAAACGTGGTCTGGGATAAGCATCTTACTTCTTTTTTTTTCACACTACAAATTGGCATATTTTGTTACTGTGAGGTATGTTTAACATATTACTTTGTAGGTAAAATGATACATATTGCATGATTCCTTTTTATTACATATAGTATACAGGTACAGGATACATAGGGAAATGTAGCATACCATAGCTAATATTGTTAATGATGTAATCTTTGGATAATTGAATTATAGATTATTTTAATTTTCATCTTGGTCATCTATATATTTAAATTCTCTATACTGAGCATCTGTTACTATAATTTAATCACAAAGATGATCTTTCTAAAATTAAAACAAACAATGTAGAATAATCCAGGGATTGTTTTTAAGAAGATTTAACTTCTTAGGGTTTAGTAATTTCTTTCTAGTGTTTCTGTTAGCGATTCAGAAATATATACTTGTCACTACCTAGAAGAGATATGTTCAATGGCAATATTTATTTTGCATCCAGCCACTATGATTTTACCTTGAAGATATTCTTGCTCTTAACCCATAGATAATTATGCAGCTAAACTAAATGTCACATGGGAGCCATATTATCAAACGAATAATGAAGATAATCAAACTTCTTAAAATTGCTATGTACAATGTACAAGATAATGCTTGTGTTACCAGTTCATTCAGTCATCAAAATCCTTCTGTGAAGAAATAGGTATCACAGTCATTATCATCTTATAATGAAGAAATAGAAGCTAAAAAATACTAAATAAATTGCTAAGGATGTAATTATTAGCAATGAAAAAAAATGAACCTAAGAATTCTGCATCACTGACTCTCCAGATATAGGGTTCTTTTTCAATATCTACGACTTTGGGTTTTCACCCCAGCATGAGACTGTTCTGAGTGCAGTAAGCAAAAGGACCAATAGAAACTTTTTCTACCTTTTGGAAGTTTTCATTAAAGCCTACAGTCGTTCTTCTCTCCTATAGGCATAGCTTTGCCAAAAGCTACCAACCACAAATTATTTCTTATCATAGACACAACCAGTCATGTGTATCTCTCCTTCATGGACAGATCCTGTGCATCATTAAAATATCAATTTTCTTAGCTGCGTCTATCTTTGTCCTAGTCTCAGATGACTACCTGAGAGTTCAAGGACTTTTCATAGTTTTGAACACTCTGAAGATGTAGTTAATACATCTTCCTGTGTACCAATAGTTGGAGTGGAGGATCTATGGTGCCCCATAGGCTACTGCAGAATCATAGAAGAACACGCAAAATGGCCCTCCTAGGAAAATGGATAATGTGCCCTCATAGTGCTCTTCCTTTGACTGCAATAAAAGGTCAGGAAATGGTAGATGGGACCCTCTTCAGGGCAATCTTGGAAATTTGAATTAGAACCATTGAATTTAGTTATTGCTTTAATTTGTATTTGATTTTCACTTTTAATATCTACCCTTTTATGAATATTGGTGTGTTCTTTTCTCTTAGTTATTTTTTATAACATGTCTCATAAGATCTTACTTCTTCTGCATAATCACTAAGCTATTATTTTCTCTAATGAGTAGGGCTGCTAAAGCAGTGTTTTATTCTGCTCTTCTAGAAGAGTGATCACAAGTGATCAAGTTTGACGTTTTGATAATATAGAGAGGTTTGGTTTTTTTTTTTTTTTTTTTTTTTTTTTCCAGAACCAGGGATTGAACTCAGGCCCTTGCGCTTGCCAGGGAAGCACTTATTCCACTGAGCCAACTTCCTGGCCCTGAAACATTTTTTTTTGTTGTGTGCTATTATTATCTAAATCCAGGACAATCTATTCCTTATAGAATTACTGAGTGATAATGATAATTTATTATCATGCTAATGTCTAAGTAGATTATTAACCAAAAGTTTAAGCATAAAAAGTTTAAGTATAAAATGAATAAGCTTCAGCATGAAATGACATTTAATGTGTTGTATTAATCATAGCAACTTAAACTACATAGTTAAAAAAAAAAGGAATTAAAAAACTACCTCCCGTTTAAACTTTAGAATAACCACGGTTGCTGGAAAATATGAGTTCCATGTTATGTCTAAGGCATTTGATATTCACACAGATAGTGATGTTAAGCTCAACTGCCTCTGTACAGGATAATAGTATCATTAAGCTTCTCTTCTGGATGTTTAACAACTAAAGTTTGCAGACCAAAAATTAGAGAAATAGAGGGGGTACAAGGATAAGCAATATTTTAGCCCTAGCACTTCAAGGTCAGTGAGGACTCAGGATAAGAGAACCTGTGCTATGATACCTTATAACTCAGTGGTGTTCCAAATTTTCTGATCAAGGAAAATTTATGGGCCATAGAGGAAAGTGATTGATGATATATGGTATGCCTAACAAGAGTCACCTAGAGTGAAAATTTCTCTCAGGCTTCCATGTACAGCAAATTGCCCAAGCAATGGCTGTGACTCATCCAGATGGCTGTCACTGACAAAAGATCTACAAGGTGCTGCACATGGTTCTGGCATAAATCCTGAGGGGATTTGACTGACCTTGGTGGATACATTTTTTGTTATATAGTTCTTGCTTTAACTTGGTCTTAACCAGCCAGCAGGAAAGTATAGCCACAAGATATACAAAGTAAAACCATATTAATATGATAAGCTGTAAAAGACTCAAGTTCACAACTTCTGACAATTCATAGCTCTGCTGATGACCCACTACTATTACGGACTATTGGACTATACTGTGATAGTTTGCTGAATTCAAGTACTTACAATCTTTAGACGGGCTTCAAGTATGAAAAGGCCCTTTAAAGATTTTTCTAAATATAGCTTCTCTAAGTTCAGTGGAACACCCATTTCTGAGAAAAAGGGGGGTGGAATATGTTGGGACCTAAGAAGCTATGAAGTCAATCAAATGTATGAAGGTGAGACTTGGCCCAGTGCCTAAAGCAAAGAAGCTACCTCACTCCTGAGAGGAAGTTCTGTCTGGTCAAAGTTAGCTATTAGTTGCTAGGCAACCTAGTGTCATGAGTTACTAACTTCACAAAAGTGTAAAGGACAATTTCAAAGTGGAAAAGAAAGGAGGAGGGAGAAAAAAATGTATGTATACATAAGAGAGAATAGATATACAGATAATTTTCTTAATTACTGAGAACAAAAGTTTGTACTAATATTGATTAGACAAGATATCATGTCTACATCTTTTCCTCTCAATAGCTATTATGAAGACGATATGAAATGTATTATTGTAAATGTCCTATTAACTTGTTTTGAAATGTTTCATCGTTATTCTTTTTTTCTCATTAAAATGAATAAAAATTGAAGAAACATTTACCTCCCAGGATTAGATAGAATAGTACCATTGAGCTATACATTGCAAAGTGTTGCTGTAAAGCAAGTCAGCATGAGTTTTCAGGTGCAAGTCTCCTCCTACGAGCCTTGAAAAATTACTCTTCTATCATTTATTATTTTTGTACAATTGTATGTTGGTTTGAATTATTGAATTCCATCTCTTTCACAAACCATGCATGTAATACTGTGATTCTAATGGGAAAGTTCATTTGGAAGTCAATTCTAAGCAGATTCCTTTCTAGATCCAGAAGTACACAATCCTCTGAAGTTCCTGAATGGAAGAAAATGTTCTGTATTTGTGCTGACCAATATATATATAATTTGCTGAACACTTAAAATGTGGCTGTCATACTGATAACCTGAATTTTTAAATTAACTGAAATTAACTAGGGTGGCTCATGACTATATTATTGCACAATGCAGGCCAAGAGTCTTCCCATTACATTGATATAAACTTTAAGGTCCAGAGCTCATTGTAATCTATACTGCATAGAAAATTGATCTGAATCAAATATTTGTTTAGAGCCCAATTCTTTAGCATCTTACACATTAAAAGTAACTAACATAGGGAGGCTGAGGCAGGAGGATTGTTGTGAGTTCGAGACCAGCCTGAGCTACAAAGTGAGCTTAAGGCCAGCCTGAACTGCATAGTGAGACCCTGTCTCAAAAAGACAAAAAAAAAAAAAAAAAAAAAGTAACTAACATAAAACTTTTATTCAGTTTTTTATTTTTTTGGCAGAACCAGGGATTGAACTCAGGCCCTTGCACTTGCCAGGGAAGTGCTTATTACACTGAGCCATCTCACTGGCTCCAAACATAAAAATTTGAAATGCTAGTATGAGTCATCTAGAGGATTCACTCATTTTTTCTTCCTAAGTTTCAGTCTTTCCTATACAAGGCATAATATGTATGTATTTTATATTATTTTTAGTCAACTTATTTTAAGTATAGCATACAAAAATAACTACATAGATCATAGAGACCTTAATGAATTTTTCAAAATGAGTATGCCGCTGGGGAGATGGCTCAGTAGAATAAGCACTTGCCTGGTAAGCGCAAGGGCCTGAGTTCAATCCCTGGTTCTGCGAAAAAAAAAAAAAAATGAGTATGCCCATATTACATTGGCTACATAGTGAAATAAAATATTATCGGTTCCCTAAAGTTACATTTCTCCTCCCAGTCATTACCACCTTCTCGAAAGAAGTTTCTCTTTTCTTATTATTGACATACTAGTTTTGCTTGAGTTTGATCTTTATGTAAATAGACTGGAATCTGGCTTATAGAATCCACCTAGAAGTAGTACAGTCTTAGAAGTAATTTTAAAAGACAGTAGGGACTAATTTACTTAGGAGGTAAATTTTGAATAAAATGAAACTGACAGAGCATGAATGAAGATTTCATGGAGAATTGGAGAAAGGTGAAGCAAAATGTGAATCACAGAAATCTAGCCCATGGTAATTTAATTGAGATAACTGGGATATGTGTAAAGAGAGTTAACAGAGCACAACTATTTTACTGTGTTTTGATGTGCTCTAATGTTAGATAACAAAATGCACAAGTTGTGCAATTTGCATTTTAAAAAGTATATGAATGTTTAGTACTTTAAAAACCAATTATGGTTTATAAGTATAGGAACACCTTGTATAAGTATACAAGAGAGCAATAGACTTTTATCTTAAGTGGTTTTAGAAAGATAGTAAGAGAGATCATTTGGAGCACACTGCACTTTAAGGGCCCCAACATTTACTCCACATATCTAGGTAGAGTCTATATTGACTAGAAAATCTAACCTTTCATCAAGCTTTTGCCAAGAATTTATAGCAAACTACACTCTTAGTAAGTCAAGTTTCATAATCAAGATCTAAATCATATGTCTGTAAGTAATTATGCTTTAGCCACTATGTTAGTCAGTGAATATCAGCTATCCTACTAAAATATTCTTTGCATAAGATTGGGCATTTAATATTAGCTTTGCAATTATACACTATTATTCTTACATTATAATTGGACTAAAGCTAAAATACTCACTTATGAGAAACATAAAGTTAAATTTTGTGAATATTATTTAACAAAAGGAAATGCCATTTATAACTGTCCAGTTTCTATAAATATCTTAGAACTTAGAAGATACAGTCTTCTTCAGAATTCTTTTTGTTATGTGAAATCAGCATGATAGAAAGAAAATACCAGGCTTATTTTAGAAGTTACAATCGTCTAAAGAAATCTTATGATGGACAAAAAATAATGGCAGTAAGTGTTGCAATTCATTTCAGCTTAGGAACATAGGAGTTAATTTAATCTGTTTGCACATGTTGACAAAAGGCAGTAAAGGTCCCAGTTTCTATTAACCCTGTTTTGTCCTTCATTTTCCTAGCTGTTACCTGAACATTTGCAGTGAATTATTTTAAGTAGCTAGGTGTAATCTCAGAGATTATTCAACTTCTCTGTTAAAAAAATCTGAGTTTCTTGTCTTTTAAAGTAATTTAACCTAACTTAAATTCTATGTTTTTGTACTGAAATTTCCTCATGGTTCATTGCTATGTAATTTAGAAGAAACATTTAGATATAAATTATTTATCATCCATGTGCTATAATTTAAAATACTTTTCCTGTCTCATTGTGACTTTTAGTTTTCTTTATTCTTTGTTATTCCCTGTAATGTTTTTTGATTTATTTCATGCAAATAGCACTCTATACTTTCTGTATTCTTTCGGCCCAATAAAAGGATGATGAATTTGTGTATTAGGTAGTTTGTGTCTTACGCCACATGTTTTCAACCAAACCATGAGAGATATCATAATCAAGGAAATACCTCATTTTTATACTTTTTTGGATGGTTAACACCAAGTTAATGCAAGACCTATATAACAAGAAATGTAGTTTTGTATCTAACAAGGTCAGTCAAATCCCCTCATGATTTACCCTGAAACCCTGTACTGTAGTCTGTAGATCCTTTGTCCATGCCACCCATGTGGATGAGTCATGGCTGTTGCTTGACCAATTTGCTCTCTGTGAAAGCCTGAGAGAATGTTTTCTGCCAGGTAACTCTCTATAGCACACTCAATGTTGTTGATCATTTTTCTCCATGGCCACATAATCTCCCTGAGCAGAAAATTTGGGACACAACTGACTTATAGGATATTACAGTACAGGTTCTCTTACATCCTGAGTCCTCACTGATCTTAAATGGCCATGGCCAAAATGTTGGCTACCTTTGTAGCCCTTCTTTTCCTCTAATTTTTTGGCCTGCAAACTTAAGTTTCAGAAAAGAACCTAAATGATATTATTATCCTACGACATAGGCAGTTGAGCTTAACCACACTATCTGTCTGAATATCAAAATCTTAGACACAACATTTTCCATCAATGTTAAATTTTAAATCCCTATAGAATGTGAAGAAAGAAATGAAAAAGTAGAAATAAACAATTATATATTTTTACACAGAAATTTAGAGATCTAACCTTATATAGCATTGTTGCAGGACAGTCCTATGACATTTTTTTCTTGGCTCTTGTTTTCATTTATTACCCTTTTTTTAAACAAACATTTACTTGAGAGACAGTATAGCAATAATGGATGTGACATTAGAAGCAGTATATATTTAGAAGACCAGAATGATAGGCATTCCAAACATGGCCCTAGTATTACACATTGTTATCTTCAGTGCAGTTGTTTAGTTCACAGTTATCAGCATATATAGTAAGTCATGGTTAGAATCCTAGAAATTGACTGCTAGTTTCAAAAACCTGCCTTAACCATCTTGTGCATATAAATGTATGATTTTGCCTTTGTCATGTTTCCTAGCTTTTCTCCTTGGCCTCTCTTCATTATTTAATTCTTTCTTTTTATTAATTTTATTGAGAAACAAATAGCAATGATATAGTTTTAAAACAGGTTAGTATGATAATTATAATAATTTAATGCATTGCATATTTTTGTTTTTATAGTAGTTATTCATAGTATAAGATGAAGACATGATATTCTGTCCAGACACTATTAATACAAATCTTTCTTCTCATGAAATTAAGAGTAAATAGTCAGTGATTGCTCTATCGTTGTTGCTGTTCAGTTGCCATGAACTGCTGCTCTCTGCCATGTGCCCCTCTGCCTTGGAGCCAGCTGAATATGCAATGAAAACCTCTAGTAACTGTGAGCTAAATAAACCTTTCATTTTGGGTGTTGGATATTTGTCCCAGAAACAAGAGAAGAGTAACTAAGACAGAATTTGGTACCAGAGAAGTGGGGTCATTGCTGTGGCTAAACCTGACCATGTGGATTACAAGCTTTTGGGACTGGTTTATGGGAAGAGATAGGAAAGATTCAGAGATGTCACCTATAAGAGAAGCACTGGAAGAGCTTTGGCTGTTGTGTTTGGGAGATTCGGGTCAGAGCCCAGAAAACCAGAAGGCTGATAGAAAGCTGGCCTATAAAGACCAGGCTGGGAAGAAGGACCACATTGGTTGTTGGACTCCAGATGATTTGTGCTATGGTTTGGCCAAAAGACTATCTGAATTTTGCTCATGTCCAGAGACTTTGCCTAAGACTGAGTTTAAGTATGGCGGACTGATTAATCTTTCAAAAGGTATCTCAAAGTAACCAAATATTGGGGTGGTTGCATGGCTGTTACTGGGGGCTTTTAGCCAGATTTATGTTGAGAATGAAGAGCAAGGAGCCCAGAGGGATGGTCCAGAATGCTGTGAGTTTCACCAGAAAGGAAGCTCCAATAAAGCTGTGGACTGCAAAGCTGGAGCTGAGAGGACCTCCATTGCTGGAAAGGAACAAGAGAATAGAAAGGATGGCCTGAGGGCATCACATGAGGTCACAGGTCTCCACCTTTGCAGCCTCAGAACTCCAAAGATCAGGGACTTTGCCTTGAGAAGAAAGCTGCACAGCCCCATGTTGGACTCTGAATGGCGGCAGCGGCCACACCACATTCCAGAATGGCACCGGCATGGTGAATTTGTTCCTGGGAATCAGGGTCAGAGTGTTCAGCCACCCAGGCACTCAACCCCGACAGCCAAGAGAAAGGAAAACCTGCCTACTGCTCCAGCTGGCAGCAGACCTCGGCATCATCCACATGGTAATGGTTTTAGGCGCATGCAGAATGCAGGAGCTCTGAGGTTAACAAGGCTTCCACCTCGATTTCAGAAGGCCTGGGAGGCCAGGCACTGTACTACCGAGAGGGCTGTGTGCAAAGTTGTGAGAGAGAAGTCTAATCAGTGGAAAACCCAGAAGCTTGGAAAAGCCAGGAACGTGGATCATCTAAGGGAAACTGCAAGGAAGGAGCAGAGCAGGCGTGAGAAAGAAGCCATGGGAGCTACAACCACCAGAAGTGCCGCAGGGGCAGAGCCATGTAGGGCCTTTGGAGCTCACAACTCTGCAGACTGCTTTGGATGTTCTGTTGGAACTATGGGATTTAATGTTTGCCCTGCTGGATTTTGGACTTGTGTTGGTCCCAGAGTTTCATATTCCTCTGTTGTTTGCAACTTTTGGGTTGGTAATGTTTATCTTGTGCCTTTGAATGTTGGATGTGTTTAACTTTTCCTTTGTACAGGAGCTCACAGCTAAGAGTTTGCCTTAGGTCTTGGAGGAGACTTGGGACTTGACTTTTCAGCCATGCTATAACTGTTGGGACTTTGGCAACTGTTAGAGATGGACTAAAATGTCTTTTGCACAAAAGGATATGAATGAGACTTTGGGGGTCCAGGGGTGGAATATTATGGTTTGTGTCTAGTTGTCCCCCCAAAGCCTCATGTAGACATGGGGTGGGGACTTCTAGAGCTTGTGATTAACTCATGATCCACTAGGATTATGTGTGATCCAAGGCTGGGATTGTGGGTCTCAGTACTGTTGGGATTATTGGTGTGAGTACTACATCCCAACATGGGGCGGAGAGCCTGAATGGAATATAACAGAGAGAGATAGACTTTCTTTAGTGATTGCTCTATCATTGTTGCTGTTTAGCAGCCATGAACTGCTCCTGTCTGCCATGTGCCCCTCTGCCTTGGAGCCAGCTGAATATGGATTGAAACCTCCAGTAACTGTGAGCTAAATAAACCTTTCCTTCCTTCAAAAAAAAAAAAAGAGTAAATAGTTATATATCTATATTGCACTACAAAATGGTCCTTCATTTATATCACCGGTTTTTGTTTAATTTTGTCAGAGATGGGTATTCTGTTGCCATTTAAATACTGTAGGTGCAAGCATTCAGCAAAATAATAGGATATAGTCCAGTTAACCATAATGGTAGTGGGTCAATGCATAGCACTGACAATGTCAGAAGTTGTTAACTTGAGCATTTTACAGCTCAGCATATTAATACGGCTTTATGAGGCCACAGAGAAAAGTGATCAATGATGTATAGTGCATCTAAGGAGAGTTATCTGGAGATAAAATATTCTCTCAGGTTTTCACTGAGAGCAAATTGGTCAAGCAATGGCCATGACTCATCCACATAGGTGGCAAGGACAAAGGATCTACAAACTTCAGTACACGGTTTCAGTGTAAATCCTGAGGGGATTTGACTGACCTTGCGAGATACTAAAGTTACATTTCTTGTTATGTAGGTCTTGCTTTATCTTGGTCTTAACTATCCAGGAGAAAAGTGAAAAAATGAGGTAGAAAGAGGTGAAACCTGAAAGGAATCTTTTTAGTGAAGAGAAATTGTTCCTTTTGTCAGAACTGCCTTTTGTCACTCCTGAAGGGCATTACAGAGGCTACATGTGTTTTTTTCCTTGTTTTGTTTATGATAGTCTCAGTACACAGTTTGGACTCAGTGTGATCCATTTGTTTCTGCCTCCCCAGTGCTGGGACTACAGGCATGCACCATCTCGGTTCCAGAGCTGGTACAATGTGACTGATTGTGGGGTTAGGACAGTACATGGCACTGGGATCAAACTTTGGACCTTCTACTTGCCGGTGAAGTGCTTATTTCATTGAGCTATCTCCCCAGCTCAATCAACCCCAGTACCCTGAGATTACTAAAAGTGAACTTCACAAACATAAATTTACTTTCTTATTCACATAATATCCACCTATCGTTATATCACTAAACTGGTTGCAGTCTGTGTTTATAAAATTATTATGATTACAAAATTATCAGTTCATTTCGTTGCACTTATTTCTGTAACACTATATTCCTAAGTGTTGAAATTTTTTATTCCTGGCATAATGAATACCTTTGCATTAATTTTCAAAGTACAGCATGCATCTTATTTTCGCATGTTAACTAGCTTTGTGCCTTCAAACTCAACAAATTTCTTAAACACTAGCCACCTCAATTACTTATAAGAGTAACTTGTTCATTTATAAAATCTTAACCTTATTGATTTTGGCTAACCTTTTATAAAAATTTTCAGGATTGTTTTAAAGAAATATTTTAGATGCTTTATTCTTCATCTGTGTAGCATTTCTCATTATTTCATTTTTTAGTGCCTGTTCTGTATTTAAATCATTTTATTTTTAGGTTTTTTCTGTTCTAGTGGATATTAAAACAACTAAATATCACTGATACTTTTAGGAGAAATTCAAGCACTTATAATTTAATAAAGCAATAAGACAAATGCCAAAAGAATTCATTAATAATATAAGAAATAGCAATCAAATCACACAGATCTTTTTTCCTTGGGTCATTTTTATTCCTAATTTTATTAAAAGTCCTACTAACCTATTTTGAAGCTATTTCATTGTTATTTTATCTTTTTTTCCTCACTAGAATGAATAAATAAAAATTTAAAAGTTTATCTAGATTCTAACATTAGTTTGTGTGGCATTTAAATTGTTAGGCATTGCTTATTTAGAAATTCATTTATTTGATATGTCATATTTCCTAATTATAATTTTTAAATGAAACACTCTGTAGATAAAATGTGGAATATACTATTTTTCTTTATCTATTCTGTGATGTTTATGCCTCAGTACTTTTATTCATTTTTTTTGAAGCCTGAACTTTCACTACTATCCCCTTAACACCACCACCTCACCTCACCTCACCTCTTACCCTTTTCTTTTTCACAACACTATAAGCTTCTTCTAGAGACTGCTGTTTTCATTGCCCTGGTAGAACTATGTAGCATACAGTAGATGCTCAATAAATATTGAATTGTGCTATAAACAAAACACTTATGTACAGATAATCCTCTAGGAATACTCCCACAGAATGCAGCATGTCATGCCATCATTTTACCTTGCAAATTAAATTTACATGT
Source organism: Ctenomys sociabilis (assembly GCA_004027165.1). NCBI lineage: Eukaryota > Metazoa > Chordata > Mammalia > Rodentia > Ctenomyidae > Ctenomys > Ctenomys sociabilis. Next base: position 32,302 of record PVKA01012559.1, on the reverse strand, counting down.
ATTTTCTTATTATTGTAAGATTTTTCTTGTTAGTCATATGAAATACTCTCTCTGTGTTGTTTATTAGGGTAATTTCCTTTTTGTTCTCAACAAATATGTTTAACCTAGTTACCATTTTAATTTTTTCTAGATGGATTTATTTCTACTGAAGAAATGACAAGCCCCGATTTCCATAAATGACTGTAGCCTTCAGAACAGACATGTACATAGCTGTACAGTCTTCATTTCCTGATAGGCTTCGAAGAAATACCTAATGTATCCTGTTTCCTTATTTTGTACCTTTTTCATTTAGGGAAATAAAAACTCAATATTTCCAACACTATGGTTGACTTTAAGTGTATGACATCATTTAGTTATGTTTAAAAATTGAGATCAAAGATGATAATAAAGATGTTTATCACTTTGGAAGATGTAAACTTTCTACTGAAAACAACACAATCCTTTCTGCATGTTTATAAACACAGATTGTTTTCTCAATGATTTTTTGAAAGCCAATAAAATGTGAGAACAGAAAGAACATATTTCAACAACTGTATGACACCACTGTGTTTATTATATTTACTTTATTTTAATATTTTTAGTATCACTGTTTTTAAAGTTGATGTTTTGATTTAATTGAAGACTGTACTCCCACAGAAGACACTCCAGTAATATAATAAGTGAAAAAATCTAAGAAGATGGCTTTGCAGTTTCATTATTTATGGTTTTGTTTAGAGTTTTTAAATCTTTCCACAAACTACACAATATGTTCTTCTTTATTCCTTTCATAGACACGTAGAATTTTACTTTCAGTTGTCTATTGAAATTTCACATTAAGATACCTCTGTGAATATGAATAATCATATGTTCCCTAAACTTGCTTGCTTAGGGGCCGGGGAGATGGCTCAGTGGAATAAACACTTCCCTGGCAAGTGCAAAGGCCTGAGTTCAAATCCCCAGTTCTCAAAAAAAAAAAAAAACTTGCTTATTTATTTACTTATATTATTGTTTAATTTCCACTTCTAAAATCCTATTCTTCATTGCCATGAGCTATTTTTCCTTTGAGAGATTTCATTCACATAATTTTAAATAAATGAATTGTGACTAACATGAGACATCCCTTAAGAGTAAGAGTGTGTGAATGTAGATTTATACAAAGATTCCTCAGCAAACTAGGATTAGGGGTCCAATTTGACCCAGATATCCCTCTTTGGGTAAGCTTCCATAAAATTGAAAACATCACAGTGATATATGTGCATCCATGTATATAGCAACAAAATTTGTCATAGGTAAATCTTGAAACAAACCAAATGGCCCTCAACCAAAGAATGGATAAAAAAATGTGGCATTTTTGTACAGTGGAGTATTACTCAGCTGTAAATAAAGGTAGACTTAAGGCTTTTATAGGTAAGTATATGCCACTAGAGACCATTCTAATAGCTTAGATAAATCAGACTTCCATGTTTAAATGTGTCATTGTTTAAATGGAAAGTATAACAATCATTGATTTTCTACTATCTTGTTTTAAAATTCTGTATAACTTTTAATGTTTTTGTCTCTTTAAAATAAAAATACCAAGAATTAATAATTTGAGGGCTGTTTATTTGAAAGAATAAACAAAATAGACAGACTATTGCCAAGTGTAAGAAACCAAAACAGAAAATAAAAGCCAACAGGTACAATAGATATTGTGAAAGAAAAAGAAACTGTTCAAAATAAAGAACAAGGGAAAGGAAAAAAAAACAGATGGAAAACTATACATATATTTATGTAAGAAAATTGCACTGCTAATTTTTGAAAGGAACACAGTTAATGCTTAGTTTTTTATTAATTTTAAGAAAAATAACAATGATATAGTTTCAAATACATTAGTAGAACAATTTCAATAATTACTATATTGCATATTGTTGTCTTCATAGTGATTATTCATAGTACAAGATGCAGACATGGTATCCTGTCTAAACACTATTATTACAAAACTTTCTTCTCATTGAATTCAGAGAAAGAATCTGTATATCTATCCTAACTTTTGTATATATAGATACAAAATGGCCCTTCATTTACATTTCTTGTTATATAGGTCTTGCTTTATATTGATCTTAATCATCCAGCAAAAAAGTACAAAAATGAGGTATATAAAGTAAAGCCATATTATGCTGAGTTGTAAAGCACTCAAGTCAACAATGTCTGATAATGCCAGTCCTATGGATAACCCACTACTGTTATGGATTACTGGACTATATTGGATTATTTTGCTGAATTCATTCACCTACGATTTTTGAATGGCAATGGAATACCCATCTCTGACAAAACTGAGCAAGAAAAAGGGATAATAATTTTTAATCAATTTTGCATGTCTATATCTGGTAATCTGGACAACCACTTTGAAGATAATAAATGGAAAGTATAACAATCATTGATTTTCTACTATCTTGTTTTGAAATTCTGTATAACTTTTAATGTTTTTGTCTCTTTAAAATAAAAATACCAAGAATTAATAATTTGAGGGCTGTTTATTTGAAAGAATAAACAAAATAGACAGACTATTGCTAATCTTACCCCCCAAAAAAGCAAGAAAAGGCACAAAAATGAAATTTAAATGAAAACAGTGAAATCACAATGGACACTGCCAAAATCTAGCAAATTATTAGCATCTACTTCATCAACATATATGCCAAAAAATTAGAGCACTCACACAAAAAGAGAGATTTCTGGATACAAATGATTTAAGAAAACTAAGCCAAGAGGGACTGATCAGATAGTTCAGTGGACCAAAGTGCCTACTTAGGTAGATGCAGGAACCGGGATTTGATCCCCACCTTGCCATGCCAGCACTGCCCCACTGGTGCACTGAGACTGTGATTGATACTGGGGGTGGATGCAAGCACCTGTAATCTTAGTGCTTGGGAGGCTGAAAACAGGAGGAAGAATATGAGTCTGATCTGTGCAATGAGGCTCAGTAATAAATTAAAACAACAACAAAAACTAAACCAAGAAGACAAAACATCTTGAACAATCGAATAATAGGCATTGAAACTGAAGCAATGATAATATTATGAAGAAAAACTCTAGACCTGATGGATTCACAGGAAAATAGTTTTATTATTTATTTTTTATTCTTTTATTAATTTTATTGAGAAATAACAATGAGACAGTTTCAAAACCGATTAGTAGGACAGTTTCAATAATTAATACATTGCATATTGCTATTTTTGTAGTGGTTCTTCATAGTACAAGATGCAGACATGATATCCTGTCCAAACACAATTAGTACAAATCTTTCTTCTCATTGAATTAAGAGAAAGTAGCTGTACATCTATCCTAACTATTTTGCATATAGAGATACAAAATGGTCCTTCATTTATATCCGCTTTTTTTGTTCAATTTTGTCAGAGATGGGCATTCACTTGTCATTTAAATATTGTAGGTGCATGAATTCAGCAAAATAACCCAATATAGTCCAGTCCATAATAGTAGCAGGTCATCCATAGGACTGGCAACAAAAACTAAGTTGCTGACTTGAGCACTTTACAACTTGTCTTTACTTTATATAACTAGTTTTTTTTTTTTTTTAACTTTTCTGCTAGATGGTTAAGACCAAGATAAGCAAGACATCAAGAAATGTAAGTTTTGTAACTGACAAGGTCAGTCAAATCCCCTCAGGATTTACCTTGAAACCCAGTATCGCAGTTTGTAATTCTCTTGTTACAGTCAGCCATGTGGATGAGTCATGGCCATTGCTTGACTTATTTGCTCCCTGTGAAAACCTGAATGTTTTCTCTCCATGTGACTCCCCTTAGGCACACCATATATCATCAGTCACTTTCTCCTGAGAGTCCATAATCTTCACAGGAAAATTGTAAAAGAACTTCAGGGACAACTAACTTCAGCACTCCTCAGCCTCTTTAATGAAATGAAGACGAAAGGAGTTCTTACAAAGTCATTTCTTAAAAGTTAATATAATATATTTTGTCATGATAAGAAAAACCTGAAGAAAATAGGTATAAAAGGATTTTATAACAATCTGATAAATGCTGTTTATAAAAAAAGATCATCAATCTCATATTCTAAATTTTAATGAGAAACAATAGCAATAAGACAGCTTGAAAACTGATTAGTGGGAAAGTTTCAATAATTAATGTATTGTACATTTCTGCTCTAAGTTTTATGATTTTTCCCATCTTTGGGCTCTGGATTTGGTTTGTTCTTCCTTTCTAGTTGTCAGAGGTGTAGCATTAGGGTGTTTATTTGTTTCCGTTCTGTTTTCCTAATATGTGAGTTCATAGCTATAAATTTCCCCCTGAGAACTGCTTTCATCGCATTCCATAAATTCCACTAAGGTGTGCTTTAATTTTCATTGAATTCTAGATATTGTTGAATTTCTTGTTTAATTTCACCTGTGACCCATTGATTGCTGAGTAGAATGTTCTGTAATTTCCATGTATTTATGTTTTTCTGGTTTCTTTTGTTATCTATTTCCAATTTCATTGCACTGTGGTCAGATAATATCTGACCACATTGCATGGGATAATTTGTGTTTTCTTGCATATACTTAAGCATGACCTATGGACTAGTATGTGGTCTATTTTAGAAAATGACCCATGTGCAGCTGAAAAAAATGTGTATTCATCTCTGGTTGAATGGAACACTCTATATGTCCACCAGGACCATTTGTTCCAAGCTCTGGTACAGTTCTGCTACTTCTTTGCTAATTTTTTGACTGGTTGACCTATCTTTTTGGAATAAGGGGATGTTAAAATCTCTTGCTAAGATTGTGGTATTTCATATTAGGTTTTCCATATCCATTAAGATTTGTCTTACATGGTTGGGTGCTCCCTATTTGGTGTATACATATTTATGAGTGTTACTTCTTTCTCTTGAATTTTTCCCTTACCCAGTATATAGTGCCCTTCTTTATTTCATTTCATCATTCTTGGTTTATTTCACACTGTCTGAGAGCAGAACAGGTACCTCTGCTTTTTTCTTGAGGTGCTAGGGCATGTAGAATTGTTTTCCATCCTTTGACTTCAGCCTATGAATTTCTTTATGAGTTAAGTGTGTTTCTTGTATGCAGCATATTGTTGGATTTTGTTTCTGAATCGACTGTGCCAGTCTACTACTCTTAATTGGTGAATTGAGTCCATTTACACTAATGCTTATAATTGAGATGTGTTAACTTAGATTAACATTACATTTACATGCTTTTCTTTACTCCTTTTGTCCTGTGTTTAATTGTTTGCCTCATTTAGTGGGTTCCTTCTGTTACCATTGGTGGACTTATGATGATTTTGGTCCCTCTCTAGAATATCTTTCAGTAGTCTGTGTAGGGTTGGCTTTGTCATCATGAAATTCTTTAGTTGTTCTTTGTTATGGAAGTATTTCACTTCTCCATCAAAGTTGGAAGACATTATTGCAGGGTATAGTAATCTGGACTTGAATTTCTTGTCATAAAGACCTTGAAATACTCTGCTTCATGCTCTTGTCTTCATGGTTTGTGAAGAGAAGTTTGCCATAATTCTGATGGATTTTCCTTTGAATGTGATCTTCTCCTTCTCTCTAGAGGCTTTCAATATTTTATTCTTGTGCTGGATTTCTAGGATGTTGACTATTATATATCTCGTTGTGTTTTTATTTGGTTTGAAGTTGTTTGGCATTCTGTATGCTTCAGTTACTTGAATGTCAGATTGTTTCCTCATATTTGGGAAGTTTTGTGCTATTTCTTCTACCCATATTCTTTTTATATCATTTGTATTGACCTCTTGTTTCTTATTGATATTTATTAGTTTCACATTTTTCATCTTTGCATCATCTTGCAAGTGATAATTACTTTTTTTTCGTGCATCCTAGTTGTTTTTAGGAGATCTTTTCCTACCTATTCACTATTGAAGTGCACCAGTGTCTTCAAGATCTGAAACTCTGTCTTTCAATCATATGGTTTTGCAGGCTTGTGTTTGAGATTTTAAGTTCCACTACATCTCTTTTACTCTGATTCATGTGATCTATTTCTTTCTTCTATTGCTCATTCAAGAAATCCATCATTTGTTTCATCTACTCTATTTTTTTAATCGATATCTTCTTTAGAAGCTGTTATTAATTTTTTTTCTTGCCTTTTTTCAGATTGGGTTTCCTGCATATGTTTCTGTACTTGATTCTTTACTTTGGATGCTATGAATTGAGATTTCTTTATTTCAGAAATTAATCCTGCTCTGAGTTCTTCTATACCTTTCTGATATTGCTTATTTCCTTCTGATGCTATTAATTCATACATTTCCACTGAGTTAGGATCTTTTGCACTTTTTCTGAGTGGGCATTTGGTTTCCTCCATATGTTTCTGTATTTTATTCTTTATTTCAGATGCTGTGAATTCAGATATTTCTTTTCTTGCTCCAGAAATTAATTCTGATCTGAGTTCCTCTATACTTTCTGCTGTTGTTTCTTTATTTCTGATTCTATTGATTCATACATTTCAGCTGAGCTAGTGTCCTCTGCACTTGTTATGGGTGGGCTCAAGGCCTGAGATTGTATTTTCCTCCTTGTCTTTTTCATTTTGTATAGCACTGATGTCTGATATTTGGTATAGAGCTTTGGTGCAGTTATAACCTTAGCACCTACTGAAAGTTAGGTGCACTTCTATTACATTTGAGTTTATCCAGTTATGCCTGGCTTGGGTCTAGCTGCTGTGTTCAGCCCCTTCTATTGCAGCCCTTGGAAGTTAACATGTTGTGTCCCTCTGGTGAAACCATAAACTTGTGGTTCCCCTCTGTTGTGCCCATGGCCCATGGTGTACAGGGGAGCATAGAACCCATCCCACACACTAGCCTGGCCTGAGCTTGGTCTGGATCTGGGTGGCCTGAGAGCATTGCAGAAGTTTTCCCTGACTTGACATGCCTGAGGGTGTGTTCTGGAGGCCCTCATGTCAAGGGCTAACCTGGACTTGATCTGGGGAGCTCACCCCACACTCATCAAGCCTGAAATTTGGCTGGATGGGAGGGGAGGAGATTTCCTGAGGGAGCGAGAGAGTGGAGTAGAAAGGGTCCCAATAATGGAGCTGAAGGACTCACTCAGGTGTTGGCCTGGGCTTGATCCAGGGAGTGAGATCCAACCAGCCCATAGGAGCAAAGAAACTCACCCCACACTCACCAGGCCTGAACTTCTCAATCTCTGGAAATTTTCTAAAATAAAAATTAGGATTTCCATCTTCACTATTCCTGTTCAATATGGTCTTCAGACCAATAACCAGAGCAATTTTAGGTAAGAAAAAGTAAAGTGATACATATAGAAGACAACATCAAAAGTATTCTTTGCAGATGACATGATCATTTACTTACAAAATCCAAGCAAATTCCACTAAAATACTCCTATATTTAATAACCAAATACATCATGCTGTGGGACAAAAAAAAAAAAAAAAAACACAGAACTCAAAAGCATTTCCATGGACTAATACTTAAAACAGTATTAAAGAAATTAGGAAAAGAGTACCATTCTCTAAAGCATAAAAATGAAATATTTGGGAATTAACAAAGTGAAAGACTTCTATAATCAAAGTTACATTAAAATAGAAATCAAAAAGGTCATCAGAAAATGGAAATGATCATTGTTCCTCAACAGGCAGAAATAACATAATCAAAATCACTACCTTTCCAATCTGATTTGTCTAATGCAATCTGTATCAAAATACCAATGGTATTTCTCTCAAAACTAGAGAAATCAATCCTGAAGAGACCAAGAAAAACAAAAGCAATCCTGAGGTACAAAAACTAAGTCACATTATGGGTAGTACGATGTCAGGCTCATATCATAGTGGGCATAGTGATGTCATGATGAGCACATTCTATTTATTGTGATATGATGCCCACCTCATAATGGTATTATGATGTCATGTTCAGCTCAGTGGTAACATGATATCATGCTGACCTCATATTTGGTATGATGATGTCATGTTGTGCACATAATGTATATTATTATGTAATGCTGACATCATAATGGTTATTAGGTTGATGTGATGACTATATAATTGGTATTATGATGTCAGGATGAGCACATGGTGGGTATTTTCGGGACATACTCAGTTCATAGTGGGAATGATGATGTCATGGTGAGCACCTACCACTGTCATGCTGACCTCATAATGGGTAGTTTGATGTCATGATGAGCATATAATATGTATTATGATGTCATGATAACTTTATGGTTGGTATTGTAACATCATGCTCTGCTTATACTGGGTATTATGATGTCATACTGACTATAAGGGCTGCTATGATATGAGGAGCACATAATGAGTACTGTGATATCATGCTCACCTAATAATGGGTATTATGATATCATAAAGTGCACATAATGGGTATTGTGATGTCATGCTCACCTTATAATGTATGTTATGATGTCATGATGAACACCAGATGTGTATTATGATGTCACACTCAGTTCTGAGTAGGTATGATGATTTTATGATGCGCACATAATGGGTATTATGATGTCATGATTAGCTCAGAGTGGATATTGTGATGTCATGCTCACCTCATAATGTGTATTATATCATGACAAGCATGTAATGGGCATTATGATGTCATGGTCATCTCAGGTGGGGACATAGCTCAGGTGTAGAGCATTTGACTGTAGATGATGTCATGGTCATCTCATACTGGGTATTGTGACGTCGTGCTCATCTCATTATCTGTATTATGATCACATGATGAGCACATAATGTATATTATGTCATGCTGATGTCACAGTGGCTATTATGATGTCAAGTTCAGCTCACTGTAGAAACTGTGATGTTATGCTGACCTCATAATGAGTGTTAGGTTAACAAGATGAGTACATAATGAGTATTATGATGTCATGATGACTACTACATAAGTGGTATCATGATGTCATGTTCAGTTCATAGTGGGTATGATGTTGTCATTATGAGTACATAATAGGTGTTACTATGATGTCATGATGACTTCATAATGGGTATTATGATATCATGATGAGTACATAATGGGTATTGTGATTTTATGCTCACCTCGTAATGGTTATTGTAATGTCATGATTACCTAATAATGAGTATTATGATGTCATCCTGACATTCTGACATTGTAATGGGTACTATTATATCATGCCTGACTCATAGTGGGTATTGTGATGTCATACTGACCTCATAATGAGTATTATGATGTCATGATGACTACTACATAAGTGGTATCATAATGTCATGCTCAGTTCATAGTGGGTATTATGATTTCATGATGAGCACATAATGAATATTTTTATGTCATTCTGACCTCATAATTTGCAGTATGATGTCATGATGAGCACATAATGGACATCATGATGCCATGCTCCTCATAATGAGTTTTTTAATGTCATACTAATTTCATAGTGGGTATGATGATGTCATGATATGCACATAATGGGTATTATGATATCGTGCTGACCTCATGTTTATTGTGATGTCATTCTGACCTCATAATTGGAATTATGATGCCATTATGAACACATGGGTATTGTGATGTTATGCTCAACTCGTAGTGGGTATTATGATGTCATACTGACTTCAGGATGGGTATGAATATCCTCATTACCACATAATGGGTACAGTCATGTCATAATTACCTAATAATTGAGATTATGTCATGATTAGCACATAATGGTATTGTGTTGTCATGCTTACCTCACAGGACCTTGCACTTGTCAGGCAAGTGCTTGCTAATTCTACTGAGCTATATCTCTGGCCGCATTATAGGTGTTATGGTCACATGATAAGCACATAATGGGTATTATGATAACATGTTGCCTGGTGAGCCACATACATTTATGCTCTTCCCTAGAGGCACCTAGTAAGCTGGGGAGAAGGAACTATTACCCTTTCTGAGGAACAAGAAGCAGGAAAAGCCACTGATGTTGGTGTTTCTGGTGAGGAGGCAGAAGAGCCTCCTCGGAAGCATGGCTGCCTGGGCTCTGAAATGTGTGCTTTTCCCAATGTAATGGGGCATGGAATACATTTGAAAAATTTACCAATAAAAAGGTGGATGCCAAGAAGTTGGCAATTGCAACATACCACATGATTGACACCAAGAAAGACAGGGGTTCAGGCCCACACAAACCTGGGGCAGGCCCTCATCATCTGCCCTCCCCTGCGACACCATCCTGGATCTGGGAGCACAGGACCCCTACCCCAAAAGCCAGCTGGGCCTTTCCAGCAAAGAGAGGAGATTGCTATCACTGCAGGACCTAAATGGCTGGGAAAAGTCCTTTGAGCTGAGCCTCTCCCAGGGTCTCCCCAGAGCCAGGCAGGAAGGGGCCTGAAACCTGTGTACATCCTACCTGCTGTAATGGCCTAATTCCTGCCTCTTGCCTCTACTCTCTCTGGAAACTAGTCGGGCTTCCAAAAATGAGGCCTGGCTGCTGGGCTAGGGAGTCTGCTTCCACAGTGAACCTTGGGTACGCACCAGGGACCCAAAAGGGACTTGCTGTGACTGTTCCTGGCAGCTCAGCCTAGGTGTCCAGAGCCTGGGCAACATCAGCTTCACTTTTTCCTTCCTAGAGAGAGGCATCATTGTCCAAGCCATTAATCAACCCCTTTAATTACCACTGGGGACATATTTGGCAAGAAGATTTGCTGGCTTTGCTGTGAATGAGCTGAGAAGTCAGAGAGTAAAAGTGGTTGAAAGGGTGTCCTGCCCTGGGGCCTTGAGGTGGATGCTTGAAGGCTTGCATCACTCTGTGTGAGAGAGGTTCCTATGATGCCAGGTGGTCATGAAAGACAGTGTTTCCCTAAAGGAGACCCTGACATTGATAGGCCTTGAGTCTCAGAATGCTCCAGACTAGGAAGAAGTAGAAATCCAGCCTGGAAGATCAAAGTTGTCAATCATTCATGATTGATTCATTCGGTCATTGATTCACTGATCCAATCACTGATTTACTCATTCATAGATTGATTCTTTTTGTTCATCTGCTGGAGTGCTCTGTTACGAGAATTTTGCTTGGCTAACATCTCAATGTTTAGGCTTCAGCCCAAGTGGCACTTCTTCAGAGAGCTGGCCCTGGCTGCTCTTCATAAGGCAGAACTGTTCCTCTGCTGCACCCTGCTACAGTCACATCTCTGAGTTTTGTTGCTGTCTCAGTGCTTCCCAACAGTAAGTTCTATCATGTGTCAGTCATCTGTAGATTTGTTGTCTTCTGAGAATGGGGCTCTTGTTCTGCCTGTCCACTGATGTGTCCGGGAGAGCGTGTCATGGCATCTGCTCCATGACAGAACTACATTCATCCAATATTTATGAAGAACCTCCCAGGGGCCAGGCTGTGGTGTGGTTGCCACCCTCAGAATCTTACAGTTCAGCTGGAAAGTTTAGCCAAGGGAGTATACACAGTATTACCCATGGTTCCAAATGATGTGACACAGGCTGGCTTACCCTGGGGAGCAAGTCCTTCCCAGGATAGCTAGTACTTAGAAATGCTGGACAACCTGTCTGTATGTGTTCTATACACAGATTAACCAAACTAGTTCTTAGACAGGGTCCCACAGGGTAAGATAGCTGGAGATAGTCCTTCATTTCAGAATCCATTGGCACTATTTCAGCACAGCCAACATGTGCCTGAGGATTGGTCCAGAATTCCCCTGAGGAACCTCAGTACAGGCACAGGCCTTTGAAGCTAACTGAATCACTGTTGCACATGACACTCAGAAGTTCAAATCCCTTGAGATTCCAATGCCACCACCAACTTCCTGAGAAAAATTAACATGGGGCCAGGTTATAGGCAAGAGTGACTTCTATGAAGGTGGCCCTTTCCAGGTCCCCAAATGCCTAAATGGCTTCTGGACTTCACCTCCTCTTCCTCTTTTCCCTCATCTCCCCTTCCCCCCAAGCCCCACCCTCCTCCTTCCTTGAGCTACTTATATTCCCACCCTTTTTCATTTTTTATTTTGAAACAGAGCCTCACTAAATTGTACTGGCTAGGCTTAAATTTGTGACTCTCCTGCCTCAACCTCCCTTCTTTTCCCAAATCTTCTTGTGGTTCTGATCTAGATCCCAGGGACAGAAAGAAGGGCTAATTGGGCTGGCCTGCAAAGAGGTCCCATGGTCTGGCAGGAGGTCTGGCATGTGAGGAAGAAATTCAGGGGCTGTGCCCTGGAAGCTGAGCCACTTCCTGCCATGGTCAGCAAAGTGAGGAAGAGATTTAACCCTGGACTTTCTGTAGGTCAGGAATGGAGGAGCAAACCCAGGCTCTCTGGGGAGGTCCCTGTTGCTGGTGAATATCATTGTACATTTATTTGATGCCTTTGCTCATTCACCTAGTTTTTTTTTTTTTTTTTTTTTTTTTTGGCAGAATCAGGAATTGAACTCAGACCCTTGCACTTGCCAGGGAAGTGCGTATTCCACTGAGCCATCTCCCCAGCCCTGCTCATTCACCTAGAAGGTATTCTTTGGGGGTCTGTCCTGCTCTGTCTCAGTGAGTGAAATAGTTCAATCTTTGTCACAGGCTGCCTATGGGGCATTCCCTCAAAAAGCCCCTGACACAGCATCTCATGTATTTCCCCACCTCATGAGTGAGTGATCCAGTCTGGGAGCCTGATCCTAGCTGAAATTGAGCATTTTCTATAGTTATATATAAGGCAGCCTGGGAAGGGACCAGGGATGAGAACCAGAAAACAGGTGAAGGGAGGGGAGGAAGACCTCTTCCTGAACTCTAAAGCAGTGGACCTTTCCAACACGAATTAGGGCAGGCAGACAAATTAGGGTGGGCTTGTGTCTTGAGTAGGATCTCTGGACACATAGCCTGAAGCAGAGGTTCAATACTGTGATCCACAGAAACCTCAGGCTCGCAGTGCCAAGCCCTCCTCTGGGCATGCTGAGACAATTGAGACTGGATGTGGTGGCACTTGCCTATAATCCCAGCTCTTGGGAGGCTGTAAACAAGAGGATCACTATGAGTCCGATCTAGTAGTGAGATCCTGAACACTCTGTAGACCCTTCCCTAAAATTTAAAAAAAAAAAAGATTAATCCAAAACTTTTGGGGCTGGGGAGATAGCTCAATAGAATCACTTGCCTGGCAAGTACAAGGTCCTGAGTTCAATCCCTGGTACTGAAAGAAAAATCCCAACAAAAACAAAAATGTGTGATCAACAGAGGGAAGTGAGGACGACTGGGGAGAGAGAGAGGCATGGCCAACCTGAGCTGGAGACCTGTGCCTAGAGGAGCCCTGCAGGGTACGTGAAACCACAAGGTTGCTCCTGCCCAAAGCAGGGGAGAAGTCTCTTGTCATCACTGTCCTCAGCCGCTCAGCCACTCAGATCAAGGCCATCTGACTCCATAAGAGGCCTCTGCAAGCCACTAGCAGCCAATACTCCGAGGAACAGGTAAGAGGCCAGGGTGGGGGACACAAACAGCCTCTGCAATGGCCCCTTGCAGTGTCCTAGCTGAGTGGGTCACCTGCCTGGACAGGAAGTCTTTGGGAGCTAGTGCTCACCCTTCTCCCCAAAAGCTAACAGGAAATGAGCCTGAGCTGAAATTGCCCATAGGATCTGAAGTTTCTGGGCTGCTTCTGTCTGTGCTGAGGAGTACAGGTGATGTCTGCTTTTCAGACTGGTGTTTTGTGTAGGATAAGGTCCAGGGCATCAAGACAGGTAAGGTGGGCACTCTGTGAGACCTGGCTCTGGGCCAGGCCTGTGCCACAGGAAGAGATGCCACAAGGAGAGCTTGGCACCCTCGCTTCTCGTCAGGAAGTGGGAGTGGCTTCGTGGTCCAGGGTCACAGAGCCCAGTAGAAGCAGCATAGGGCTGAGCCAAATGGCTCAGATTCCAGGGCCCAGGATCCCCACTCTTCTGTCCTGTAGCTCTTCAGCCGGGTGGGAACTGCTCAGTTAGCTTGGTTTGCTAGGATCCAAAGCCCCCCAACCAAAAAGCCATCATCTAATTCCACCTACTCTATCCCAGGCCTAATACAATAAACAAACAAACAAACAAACAAACAAATAAATAAATAAATAAATAAATAAATAAATAAATAAATAAATAAATAAATAAATTGGCAAGCAAAGGAAGAACCTTTCAGGCTAAGGATTGTAAAGGGTTAATGTAAAAGTAATGTGACGAGTTATAGGTGCCTGGCTAGCTCAGTTCGTAGCATGTGAGACTCTTAAAAGTAATGTGATGAGTTAATGTAAAACTAAATGTAAAAAATTACTCTGTTCAATTTTCTGTGACCCTCTTTCCTCATAAGGCTGCAAGGAGGCTTGGTGTACCATTGATAAGTCATCAGTAAACAGAGTTCCCAGGAAACAATGCTCCCAGAAAAAATATATGCTGAGTAATGGTCACACTGCCCCTAAAGTTACTGTTCTGTTAAATAACAAATTTGTTTGCCAAACAGGATGTAGTTTCGACCTTTAAGACCTCTATACTTCTAAGGCTCCTGGCCATTTGTCTGCTCCTACATGAGTATGATCAAGCGATCCTTGGCCCAGTAATAAAAGGCTCATATTTAAATTCCAATTTGGACTCAGGTCAGGTTATTGTGTTGAGAACACATAATAGGATTCATTCCCACAGGTGCAGCACCGAGCACCCTTGGGCACAGCCTCGTCCCATGTGCCAATCTGGGGCTGTGCTGGCTGTACGTGGAGAGTTTTAGACATTGTGCAGCCCTTGCCTCCCCAGCCCCACTGGTGCTTTCTGCTAATGAGTGTCTCAGTGAGACACCCACTGGGGCTTCAGGACTTTGAGGTGCAGAGGGGCCAGGATACCTCCAGAAATCCTGGAGGAGCCGCAACTGCCCCAAAATGCCAAAGGCTGACCCAGCCTGAGCTCTGCTGGGCCCAGCATCAGCAGAGAGACCAGATGAGACTGATCCCCTGCTACTTCCAAACCCAGCACCTAGCACATGCCCACCTATGGGCACTTGTGCCTGCTATTCCCTCCAGCCACAGTGCTTTTCCTTGGGGAATCTGCAGACATGCTGTGTATCTCACCTCCCTGATCCAATGTCCCTTATCAGATGTCACAAACTCTGGATTAAGTACTGTGACCACTAACACTGAAATGTCAACATTATTGAATTAGGAAACACCTATCAGGTCAGGGGGCTGGGAGGTCAAGAGCCAGGGCCTTAGACATTGTATCCAATCACTTCCCTGCTTCTACCTGGCTCTGTCTCGTGCTCTGCTTCCTGGTCACTGTGAACTAAGCCAGCTTTATTCCACGATGCCTTTGTCCCATGATGCTCTTGCTTGGGACCCAACCAAGCATAGAATGAGTTTTCTGCAACTGCATGCCAGGTAGACTTCCCTTCATTAGGTTGCAGGTATTGAGTCTGCAATGTGCAAGCTGACTACTAAAAAAATGCTACTTCTCTGGGCTGCAGAACACACCTGGCCAGCTCAAGAACAGCACCCTGTGACTCCCCACAGACTTGTTTATGTCTGTCCTTTTGTGGATGTCTGTCCTGCCATCTGAGCATGATAAGAAGTAGCAGTTACATAAGGCAGTGTAGTGTCCCAACCTGGGCACATATATGATGGTGTGGGTGGCAGGGAGGGGGAATTCTGGTCCTCAAATCCAGCTGGGATGTTCCCAGCATTGGGAATGGACCATGAGATTCTCTAGTCAGGTCCATCCCTGTCAGCTGGTATCGAGGGCCTGGTATCTCCCAGCCACCTATTACCACTCCCTAGTCCCATGAGAGGGGACCACCAAACCCTGTGGTGCTGTAGACAATCTAAGGATCTAGGGAGCAGGCTTTTGACTTCTGCCTAGGTAGAACAGCTGTAGAACCTTAAAAACATCACCTTATCTCTCTCAAGTTTAGGGAATTTGATTTTTAACCTTTAATCTCTCAAGAAATAGATGCTTATACCCTTGGGTTAGGAAGAATTCTAAGTTTACAGAGTTGCTCCCATCCAGATTGATTGGTAATGTCTGCCATAGGTAGTCCACTCCAGAGGAGATGTGTATCATCATTTGTAGCTCAGGGTCTTTTTCACACATTTAATAACTCAGTGACTACAAAGCTTAGGATCAAAAGTATGCATGGTTTGAGGATTGAAAAGTAGGTCAAGAAATGGCTAGATTCTTGGAGAGCCACAAAAGACATGGAAAATGGAAGCTGCCTCTGTGCCCACAAAAAGCATGTTCTAGGAGAGTAGTTTATTTTTAGAGACTAAGTTGCCAACCATTAGTGGGTTGTGAAGTAAATTTAATTGGCAATACCAATATTCTAAGAATATACCCAGTATAATGGAATAAAATAAAAGGAAATGGAATACTTTAGATGGCAGTGCAGATGGTACCACTGAAGCATTGTGAGCTTTTCTTTCAGGCACATGTAAACATGAAAGGGGGTCATGATGGGTTTTTACTGTGGCTCACTGAAAAAAGCCTTTGAGAGAATCTGAAGTAGTGAAGTGACCATGTGTGATCTGAATGGGACAGATCTGGTCCATCCACACCTTGTATCCCATCGGGGGCTGTGACTTATGCAATTCTCTGCCATCTTCTTTTTACCCCTGCAATGTCTATACACACTCAGAGGCCCGTTTTCTTCCCCTCAAATGTGGGCTGGGATGTGATAGCTTGCTCTTAATGGATGGAATATGGCAGAGTAACAGTGTGTCCCTCCTAGGACTCATAAAAGCTGTAGGAGACTTCCTTGCTTTCTGTGATGATTTGGATCTTAAATGTCCCCCAAAGGAACCTGCTGGGGCTTGGCTGCCAACTAAGGGGTTCTGAGGCTGTGAGTGGATTATAAGGGCTCTCATCTCATTGGTGAATTCATCCATTCTTTGACTCATAATTTAGAGACATGTTGGGAAGTATTAGATAAAGGAGGCCCTCTCTCTGATCCCCATGTGTCTCTGCCTCTCTGTCTCTGTCTCTCTCTGTATGTGTCTCCCTTGCTCCCTCTCTCTTGGCCACTATAAGGTGAGCCTTCTCCTTGACCACGTGCTCCTGACACCATGATGCTCCTCTTTGCCTCAAAGCAATGGAGCCAGAAACTTCTGGAATGATGAGCCAAATAAGGCTTCATTTTTTTAGATTGACTTTTTAGATTGGCTTTCTCAGTATTTTGTCACAGTGGAAGAAGGTGGCTATAACACTCATGGAGTCACACACACTGGGGGACACATATTGAGGAGCTCCTGTCAATTCTGTGAACAGGCCCTTGTGAGAGGCTGAGGCCTCTGCCAACAGGGACATCAGCCATCTTGGACATGGATTTTCCAACCCCAAGCA
This sequence comes from Ctenomys sociabilis, assembly GCA_004027165.1. Lineage (NCBI taxonomy): Eukaryota > Metazoa > Chordata > Mammalia > Rodentia > Ctenomyidae > Ctenomys > Ctenomys sociabilis. The sequence goes on along the minus strand of PVKA01012559.1, from coordinate 15,102 downwards.
TCTTTCAGTGGGACTGCAGCTCTGGTTAGCATCTTGTCAGCAACTTCATAGGAGACTACAATCCAGAAAGTTCCAGCTGAGTCATTTACAAATTCTTCACCCACAGAAAATATGAGATGGAGATGTCCACTGATGTAAGCTTCTACATTTCAAGATGATTTGTTGTACAGAGACTGATACCTCAGACACTCTTAGCATGATTGTCATGGATCAGGGTTACATGATTACTCTGTATAGAAGGGGCTGCCAAGATCCTGTGGAGTTTCCAAGAATTGTGGAGAAGGAGAAAATTGCAAGACTGGAGTGACTTTGGCTTTCTTTGGTAAGGAGAAAGGAAGAGAGGGTATTGATCTACTGTTTATAGAAACAACCTGATTCATCCAGCTCTATTGAAGATACAGGAATATCTGGGAAATGAACATGGTATGATCCAGAGAAGAGCCTATGCCCACCAAGGCCAAGCTTTCCCAAATGACTCCATGGCCACCTCTTCACAGAATGACTGGGTATGTAGCTGGGTGGGTTCAGGCAGGGTGATGGCCATTGAAATAGTCCTCACCCAAGGAGCTCATTTGTAGGACACTGAATTTGGAGAAGTATTTCCAATGCATATTGATGTCCTAGCTCTAGCCTATCCTGATTTCAGAGAGGCTTGGATGAAAACATAAAACATCCAAACCTCAGGTGATTTTGGTAAAGATGATTTAGGATCCCAAACTTTCTTCTCAGGCAGAATCACTTGGCCAAAATCAATAGGAAAATCTTTAACAGTAATCAATGAAAGGTCAGGCCCTTTCAGACCAAAGCGGTCGGTGAACAACACAGTGTTGGAGATAGGGCTGGTTAGAATTCAGCCCGTGTCCACCCAGTCTGTTTTATTTGACCTCCAAGGGCAATGGTAGCCTGAGAAATGGAATGGTCCTAAGCCAGTGGTACTTGATTTGTTCCCTGGCTTGCCAGAGGCCATGGAGGAGGGGCAGTTCTCTCATCTGTTCTGGCCTCAGTCAGGCCCACCTGAACCCTGCACTTTATAGGCCGAGGGCATAGGTGGGGGTAGGAGAATAGCAAGGCCTCATATACTTATCTGAGCAAGGTTGAGCCTTAGGGAAGCAGTGTGAGGACAGAGAGGGGGCTGAGAGGGGATGGCTTAGCTGCCATGCAGGCATTGGGCATCACTGAGCGTAGTGAGTCCCAGGCAGAAGTCTGGTTCATGGGTCCTGGGTCTCTTTCTCTATCTGCAAGGGATATGGCTTCCTGGGGGCTTCAACCCCTGAAAGCAGCCTATGTCATGGATTTCTGAGTGTGGAGGCAACAGAGAGAGCCCTGGGGAGCAGCTCCTCAGAAGCAAGAAGGCCTGCTAAGCAGAGGGTGGCACTGAGCCCTCTGGGCAAGGCCATCACAACAAAGCTTTAGTCCACCTGCAAGGCACTCTGGGGCTGCACAGCTCAGCAGAGATGTCCAGAGAGTGGGTGTGGAGCTTCTGGCGCTGTGTCCCTATATGAACTGGCCGTGCAAGGAGAGTAAGACTGCCTTGGACAGAGGTGGCTACAGTAGATTCCTGGAGGGTCTGTCAGCTGCAGGGCTGTGTATCACCCAAGAATGGACTCAGGTGTCACCTATGTGGACCCAGACAGAGGCCAGGTGACTTCTTGAGCCATGGCCTTTTGAGGCTCTCTGTATATGGTGCTGGTGGCTGGGGTGACACAGGTCTCCCTTGAGACATGTTCCAGGCTGCCTTTGCTGATCTCTGTGTGCTCTGTGTGGAATGTCCTCTGTGGCTGTCACATCCCTGCACCTAGGCGACACATGGATGATCCTATGGTATCTGCCTGCCCTTAGGTACCCAGCACTGGAACTGACAGGGAAGCTTGACTGAGACAGCATCCAAACCCTGAGGTTTTCATTCCCAGGTGGCACTTTGCTTCTCTGTGCTCTGGGCCAGGGCCATGAAGACCATGGGAACTATGTGGAGGTTACTTTCCTCTCCCCAAACTGCTCACAAGCCTCTCAGGAGTTGCTGTTCCAGATCAACCATGAGAAGGTCAGTCCAAGGCCAAAGCCCCCATCTGTAGCCACCTGGACCTGTGAGGTCACTTTGTCATTTCAACCCATGGCTGGGCCCTGTTCTGTGGTACTTAGGCCGTCACCTTCCTTCACTGGCAGCCAGGTAACTAACACAGACCCTGTGCCTTCTCAACCTGCCACCTCAGCCTACTGGCACCATCTGGGCCATGGCAAGACCGGGGGACCACTTCTCAAGGCACACCGAGAAGCACCTCAGTCCCTGAAGGAGTGGGTGCCACAGCTTGGGCCAGCTTTCCAGAGATATCCTGTTCTTCTCCTTCTCACTGTGTCATTGATACCTGCAGCCTACCAAAGGAGCTTGCTGCCTCCTAGCTCTAGTTCTCAGCTTGTCCTCTGTGAACTCTGTCACTGGTACCTGCCTCTCCTTCCTCACATCCCATTCTAGGTTTCAGTGTTTTTCAAGCCAGCATGCAGTAAGAATTTCTGTTTGCATCAAGCATGGTGGCTCACATCTGTAATCCCAGCACTCAGGAGGCTGAGGCAGGAGGATCACCATGAGTTCTAGGCCAGCCTGACCTACACAGTGAGCTCAAGGTTAGCTGGAACCACATAACAAAACCCTATCTCAGAAAAACAAATTCTGTTCTCACATTCCTGCACCCCCTTATGGCACGTATCTTAAATAAGGCCACCTAAGTTTCAATGCCAGCTCTGCCCTGCACTTCTGTGGAACATAGATCAGGTGCCACAGCCCTTTTCTGCACCGCTGGCCACATCTGTATAGTGAGGTCATGAGTCCCCAGGGTCTGCAAAGATCACACAGGCAGAAGTCTGGGCCCAGAGCCTCTGCCCTTGGGCCCTGAACCCTCACTTCTTTCCTTCCACCCAGATCTCCCTACATTGCTCAGGGCCAGATCCTGCCTCCCTGTTCCTGTCCTCTCCTTAGGCTCTCCCAGCTTCCGGAATAAATCTGTTCAGCTGATCTTGGCAACTGTGGCCTTAATTGTAGGCGCTTCACAAATGGAGCGCTCTTGGAGGTGCTCAGGAACAAAGCTGCAGACTCCATCATGATGCAAGCGGCCAGGAGGAAAGCTGCAGGCTGGGCGGGCTGGCTGACTATGGGGCCTCGTGTGCCCCCTTCCTGCACCACATGGCACGGGCATGAGCAGCTATTCTTGGCCACTGCATCCACTTGGGGATGTGTTGGTGGGAAAGGAATTCTAAGGGTGCCATAGATCTCTCTCCCACTCAACAGTGGTTCAAAAGAGGTTTAGGACATGGTGAGTGGCTCAGCTGGTGGGAGGCCTGCCTTACACACACGCTTGTCGTTCTCTGTGCTGATCTGATTTGCTAGTTGTGCTCCAGTGCACATCATGAACCCCAAGCTGCCCTGCAGGGCTGAACAGTTCAGGCACTGCACAAACGCCCTGCAGGCTTCATTAGACTGGGCAGGCCCAGCCCTCACTACAGATCAGGTTCAACAGGGCTCGTGCCCATGACATTAGCAGATGATCCAGCCAGCTGGGGCAGCCAGCACTTCCACAGTCATGGTTTTCTTCCCATTTACTGAGGACTCCAACAAGCAGCCCTAATTCCAATGACAGAGTGGTCTCGTGGGACCCTCTGGTTTAGGGACAGTGAGGGAAATGTTCTTGGATCATGCCAGTCTTCAGTGATGGCTGCCAATATCACCAGCCCAGAAAGACGCCTGTCTTGAGGCAGGTTCAGAAAGGGGCTGAAGCCAGGCATGGTGGTGCATGCCTGTAATCCCAGCACTGGGGAGGCTGAGGCAGGAGGATTGTTGTGAGTTCAAAACCAGCCTGAGCTATAAAGTGAGCTTAAGGCCAGCCTGAGCTGCACAGTGAGATCCTGTCTCAAAAAGACAAAAATAAAAAGAGGCTGAACTTCCAGTTTGCAGCCCAGAAGCAAAGCAGTTCTTAAGGCCCTGTGGTGGCCTTCAGAAAGTGTCACCAACACTTTGTGAGCCACACAGGGGCCCAGCACCTCTCTTGCAGGGCCCTTTGTCTATATGCACAGATGAGAGGACCTGAGACTCCCGCTCTTGTATCTGCAGTATCTGTAGGGAGTGCTGTGGACAAAGTCCCTTAATATCCCTACCTTCAGGTACTGTCCCTCACAGGGAAATGCATCCAAGTGGCACTCTTGTTAAAAGCCTGAGACCAATGGGCAAATGGACAGATGTGCTCTCCCAGCGCCTCCAGGCACATGCCCACACAGTGAGCCATTTCAGGCCTGGGGGGTGGGGCCACTGTGGCTGTGACCACTCCCCTCCAAAACTGTATTTTACTAACACTGATTGGAGCTACATTGCCACTACTGTAATTTGAAACAAAAATACCAGATACATCAGGGAAGAGAAGTGTTACAAACCCAAGGGGTCCAACCTAGCTGCCTGAGGGCCATGGCTGACCTCACAGGAACAGGTAGATGAAGCTGTGGAAAGGGAAGGATTGCTGTGTTTTGACCTGCAGCTAAGTTATCTTTAAACTCCCACAGCAGTGTGGTAGATTGAATGTGAGCTTCCCAAGTTCATGTCCACCCAGCCTCATAATGGGATCTGGTTCGGAAACAGGGTCTTTGCAGTAGGTTTTCATGGGGTCATAATGACAGGGTGGTCCCAAATGGATGAAAGGGGTTCCTTTCTTTTTCTTTTTTCTTTTGGTATCAAGAATTGAACTCAGGACCTTGCACTTGCCAGCTAAGCACTCATGCTACTGAGCTATATCCCTGGCCAGAAGTGGTTGTCTTTCTAAGAAGAACACAGGGGACACACAGGGAAAGGCTGTGTGAGGCTGGAGGTGGAGGTTGGAAGGACACAGCTGAGAGCTGAGGGTCACCAGTGGACTCTGTCAAGTGCCAGAGGCTAGGATGGAACCATGGAACTGCTCCTGTCTCGGTGCCACTGATGAACCCAACCCTGTGAGGCTTGCGTTGAGGATTCTAGCACCTACCCTATGAAAGAATCAGCTTGTATTATTTTAAGTCTCCCAGTTTGTGGTAATTTGCTACAGAAGCACTAGGAAATGGAGTGCAGTAGAGAGGCTAGTCCTGGGTGACTTATGAGACCCATATTCTTTTCTTGTGGTGGCCCCACTGGCAGTCATGCCCAACCCTGGGGATCCCATGCCTGGGTGAGGTCAGTCTCATTCTACTGAGGCCTTCATCTGAGTGGGTCAGGCTCAGGCCCATTATGGAAGATGACCTGCTAGACCAGGAGTGCTCTGATTTGATGTCTTAGTCACTTTCTCCAGCACCCAGATTTAAAGGGATAAGTGGAATTTGGTTCATGACTTTTGACCACAGTTAGCTGGAAGATATGGGGAAAGGTTCTTAAGAGGAAAGCTATTCCCAGTGCACTAGACAGGAAGAAGAGGAAAGAGGACCCAGGGAGGGAGATAAATCCTCCAGGCCACACCCCTCGTGGCCACCTTTTCTGATCAGGTCTTCCACCCAACAGGACACTCAGTTACTGATCTGTGAGTGGATGAATCTACTGATCAGTACAACACTCTGTGGTCCAACCTCCTCCAGAAGCCCCAGCTCTGAACATGATGTCTTTGAACATTATAGATCAAAACCTTAACATGCTAAGAGGTAGAGTGATTTTCCCAGGTTACCAAGCAACTTAGCTCCAATAGGTGTTGTGAAGTCCTTATGTAAAAGCACACTGTTATCGTTGAAAGAGGATTGTTTCTACCAGTAACCATACTTGTGACATTGAAATATTGCTGTCACATTCTGAAGGGGTTTTCATTGATCCCACTTTCTTGATGTGGCCCCAAAGGCTCAGAGCACGTGGGGAGCTGCTAAGGCCACATGGTAATGAGGCAGGTGCTCTAAGTTCAGACATGCCCCAGAAGGACCCTTACAACTTGAAGCCTAGCCCTTTCCCCTTGGTGGTACTGCGGATGGCTCTATGGCTTTCCCCAGGCACACTGCACTTCATATAGCTTTCCCAGAAGCCCTGAAAGTTCAAAGAGCCAGTTCTGCTTCCTGAAGCATGAACCAAGATTAGAAAGGTTAACACACACATGGTCACACAGCAGCCCAGTGCTGCACCTTTGTTCAGGAGGCCTGTGAAGATCTCTGAGGTCCGAGGGCTTGTTCTTAGGAGCCATTCATTGGACAATGAGGCCGATGTTCTCTATTTTTTTCACTCTGTCCTGTGGCCTCTCTGATGAGAGAAATGAAATAGAGTACAGATGGGAAGGAGGAAGGCAGTTCAAAAGGACAGAGGGAGGAAGCCCTTCTCAGTGCTCTGGCAACTCCCCCAGAGAGCTTTCTGCACATGACAGATGTTTATGGCTTTAGACAATGAAACAAATCATTGCCTTCTGCCTTAAGCTGGGGTCATTATCCCTTAATTCTACAGAAGCAAGTATGAGGCTTAATTTTTTGTTGTTTGTATATGAGATCATTTCAATTAAAGAGAACTGGAAACATTCCCCTCTGATTCTTTAGCACTTGCAAACTTCTTACCTCTAACCACAAAAATGAAAGAATGAGGGGGGAGTGAATATTACAGTTTTAAAAACAAAACATCTCTTAGGCAAGGATGGGTGGGGTCCGGGTGCAGGACATTTGTATAGATAGAGATTTTATTAAGAAACACTTGTCTGTCCTCTTTTGCTGCAAGAGGCTGAACAGTGGAACTAATTGAAATGGTTCAACACAGCAAGAGTCTCCTTGCTCAGTCCTTGATGCTCCTCAGAACCTCTGTCAGGCTGACCCTGTGCCAGGGTTTCCTTCCACACAGTGGCAGGGAAGGGACTTGGGAGTGGACAGAGAACACAGTGGTCAGCTCATCAGAGTTATTTGGGGCAAGATGTATCCAATTACAGGGGCCAGAGAGCCAGGATGTTAATCATTTGCTCCCAACAAAGGTAAAAAAGATTGGTACTCACTGTCATGTTACATGGGAGGATTCAGGAAGTTCATTTGGGCTCAAAGAGGTCAGAGGAGCTAAAGATCTATGACAGCCAGATCCATAAATCGGCAAATGCTTCAGCTAGAAAAATGTGAGTAGGAAGTGAAGAGTCATGTCATCACAGAGAAAGAAAGTAGTCAACCCAGAAAAAGAGGCTGAGACTGACAGTAGCTGGGTAATGTGAGTGGAGGGGTCTTAGAAGAAAGATGTCTAACTCTAGATGGATATCAAAATGAAAGCAAGAAGTAAGCAAACAGTATGCAAGAAAGTTGTGTGACATTAATAGGGTACAGGTGAAAATAAAGACTGAAAGCACTCAGTAGGGCAAAGAGGTGCATGGCAATGTTGAGCAGGACATGTTTTCTAGGGCAAACACATATACATATGTGTATCAAACAACATAGCAACTAAATACAGAGGGTAAAAAGTATGGAAGCTGGAAGACAGTCAAAAGTTACAGTTGAAATTGAAAGTTCTATATGTTCTTTTCACAACTGGACACATCTAGAAAACCACAAAAAAATCAGACTCAAAGCTATGCTGTTTTGTGGTAGCCACTAGCCATGCACAGCTATTGACATTTAAAACTTAAGTTGAGAGGTGCTACAAAAGATATATATGTCAGATTCTGAATATTCCTACCAAAAAATACCATGAAAATATCATATTATTTTTATGTTGATTGTTTGCTGAAATAATACTACCTTGGATACAGTGGATTGAACAAAATGTTATTGAATTAACTCCATGTGTTTAAATTTTTTTTTCTTTCTTAAGAAAATATATTTTGACCCAACTCCAGGCCCCGCGAGTGTGTGAGAGAGCTTCGACTCTCTCTTGCACCCGGCAGATGAAGCCCAGGCCACCGCATGAGAGAGACCTTTCTCCATGTTCTGTGGACTCCTCAGCCCCATCCAGATCTAGTACAGCCCATTCTGCATGCTGCATCCACCCCAGAACAGGCCCAGCCAGTGTTTGGGAGGGCTTCTGGCTTTCCTGCGCACACAGGACTACTCCAGAACAAAACTCATGCACAACTTCTGAGTGAAACCCTCTATTACACCCTCGAGACCCCTCCACCCCTCCAGAGACCCTGTCCCCAAGCCCACCCAGTGAGAGAGAATTTCTGCAGTGCCATAGAGACCCCCAAATCCACCGCAAATCCAGGCCCAGCTAGTGTGTGGGAGAGCTTCTGTGCTTTCCTGTGCTCCCTGGGCCAGGGGCACAGCAGAGGGGCACCACAGCTCCATTTTTTGTGCCAGAGGGGTACAACAGGTTCACTTCCAAGGGCTGCATCAGATAGGAGCTGGACATAACAGCTAAACTCAATCCAGATATAACTGGATAAACTCAAACTTAATAGAGCTGCATCCAAATTCAGTAGGTGCTAAGGTTATAACTGCACCAAAAGTTAGAGGTTAGTGCTATACAAACTGATAAAAACAAGGAGCAAAACCCAATCTCAGGTCTCGAGCCCACCCATAACAAGTGCAGAGGACACTAACTCAGCTGAAATGCATGAATTAATAGGGTCAGAAGTAAAGAAATAACAGAGAAAGGTATAGCTGAAATCAGAGCAGAATCAATTTCAGAAATAAAAAAAAAAAACAGAAATCTCTGAATTCATAGCTTCTGAAGTAAAGAATAAAATACAGAAACACATGGAGGAAATCCAATGTCCAGCCAGAACAAGTGCAAAGGACACCAGCTCAGCTAAAATGTATGAATCAATAGAATTGGAAGTAAAGAAACAACAGCAGAAAGGTATAGACGAACTCAAAGCACAATTAATTTCTGAAATAAAAAAATAAATTTCTCAATTCGTAGCATCTGAAGTAAAGAATAGAATACAGAAACATAGGGAGGAAAACCAATCTGAAAATAAAAAACTCTGCAGTAAAAGAATTAGTAATTGGTTTTAAAGAAGACATTGATTAAAAGAATAGAGGAGATTAGAAAAATGATGGATTTATTGAATGAGAAATACAGGAAAGAAATAGATCACATGAAACAAAGTCAAAGAGATATAGAGGAACTTAAATTTTCAAACACAAGCTTGCAAAACCATATGAGTAAAATTAAAGACAGTTTCAGATCTTGAAGACGCTGGTGAAGCTAGAGAAGAGATTAGAAAGAATCTCGTAAAAACAACTGGGATGCTAGAAAAAATAATTCATCACCTGCAAGATGATGCAAAGGTGAGCAATCTGACACTAATAGAACCACTAAATAGGGTAGACAACTAAACACCAAAGAGAAGGATGCAGTCAATACAAGTGATATAAAAATAATATGTGTAGACGTAATAGCAGTAAACTTCCCAAATATGAGGAAACAATCTGACATTCAGGTAATTGAAGCATACAGAACGCCAAATAACTTCAACCACTTAAAAAAAAAACACAAATAGTCAAGACACCAGAAATGCAACACAAGAATAATATATTGAAAGCTGCTAGAGAAAAGAAGCAGAACACACTCAAAGGAAAATCCATCAGAATTATGGCCAACTTCTCCATAAAGGCAAGAAGACCGTGGAGCAGAGTACAAGTCCTCTATGAAAACAAATTGTAGCCCAGGCTACTATAAACTGCCAAACTCTTTTTCAAGTTTGATGAAAAAGTGAAATATCTCCATGACAAACAACAATTAAAGAATTTCATCGTGACAAAGCCAAGACTACACAGTCCAGTGAAATATGCTCTAGAGAGGGACCAAAATGATCAGAACTCAAACAATGGGAACAGAAGGAAACCACTAAATAGGGTAGACAACTAAACACAACACAAAAAGGAGTAAACAACAGCAGGTAAATAATGAATCGTAGTCCACACATCTCAATTATAACCATCAACATAAATGGACTCAATTCACCAATTAAGAGAAATAGTGTATTAGGAAACAAAATCCAACAATATGAAGTATACAAGAAACACACTTAACTTATAAAGAAATTCAGATGCTGAAAGTCAAAAGATGGAAAATAATACTACATTCCCCAGCACTGTAGAAGAAAGCAGGGTAGCAATCCTGTTTTCAGACAGTCTCAATTTCAAATCAAGAATGAGCAAATGAAATAAAGAAAGCTACTATATACTGGTTAGGGGAAAAATTCCAAAGGAAGAGGTAAAACTCATAAATGTATACACATCAACATGGAGCATCCAACCATATAACACAAATCTTAATGGACATTAAAAATCTAATATCCAATACCACAATCTTAACAGGAGATCTTATTACCCCCTTATCCAAAACAGACAAAAAATTAGCAAAGAAGTAGCAGAACTGAACCAGAGCTTGTAACAAATGGACCTAGTGGACATATACAGTGTTCCACCCAACCACAGTGAACACATGTTTTTTTCAGCTGCACGTGGGTAACTTTCTAAAATAGTCCACATAATAGTCCATAGATTATGCTTAAGTATATAAAAGAAAACAGAAATTATCCCATGCATTTTATCTGACCACAATGCAATGAAACTTGAGATAAATGACAAAAGCAACCAGAAAAAACCCATAAATACATGGATATTAAACAATAACCTACTCAGCAATCAATGGGTCACAGATGAAATTAAACAATAAATTCAACAATATCTACAATTAAATGAAAATTCAACCTCAACTCATAGGAATTTATGGGATGCAAAGAAAGCCATTCTCAGAGGGAAATTCATACCTGTGAACTCACACAAGGAAAAAAAAATGGTAAAAAAAAAATGGTAACAGATAAACACACTAATACTGCACCTCCAACATCTAAAAAAGGAGGAGCAAACCAAACCCAGAGCACAAAGATGGGAATAAATCATAAAGATTAGAGCAACAATAAATTCAACTGAGATGAAGAAAGCAATTCAAAACATTAACGAATCAAAAAGCTGGTTCTTTGAAAGACTAAATAGAATTGATAAGACATTAGCTGTCCTCATCAAAAAGAGAAAAGAAAAAAATTTAAATACAAGCAGTAAGAAACTGAAAAGGGTATAACCACCACAGACCCAATGGAAATTCAGAAGATTGTCAATAGCTACTTTGAGAATCTTTACATTCACCAAACAGAAGACACCAATGAAATGAACAGATTCATAGGAAGGTACAGATTATGAAAAATGAATCAAGAAGATATAAAAACTCTCAATAACACAATAACAGCCAATGAAATACAAAATGTAATAAAAAGCCTTCTAACAAAGAGAAGTCCAAGTCCTGGTGGATTCACAGCTGATCTCTACAAGAAATGAACCGAAGATATAATCCCTACACTCCTCAAACTCCTCAATGAAATTGAAAAGGAAACAATTCTCTCAAAATTGTTACTGGAGGCAAGTATTACACTGATGCAAAAACCAGGGAAAGATGCAACTAAAACAGAGAACTACAGTCCAATCTCCCTCATAGACATACATGTAAAAATCCTCAATAAAATCCTAACAAATAGAAGACAGAAAATCATCAAGATGATTATATACCATGACCAGGTAGAATTCATCCCAGAGATGAAAGGATGGTTCAATAATTGAAGTCTTTAATATAATACATTATATCAGTTGAGCAAAATCTAAAAATCACATGATCATCTCATTTGATGCGGAAAAGGCTTTTAACAAAGTCCAACAATCATTCATGTTGAAAGTCCTGCAGAAAATTGGAATAGAAGGCCTCTACTTCAATTTGATGAAAGTCATCTACGGCAACCCAATGGCTAATAGAATTCTAAATGGGGAAAAACTGAAATCTTTTACTCTCAGATCTGGTACAAGACAAAGTTTTTTCTATCACATCTTCTGTTCAATATAGTTCAGGAATCATTATCTAGAGCCATTAGACAAGAGGGAGAAATAAAAGGAATAAGAATAGGTAAAGAAGAAGTTAAATTATCATTATTTGCAGATGACATGATACTTTACTTGGAAGACCCAAAACCTCCATCAAGAAGCTACTAGAATTGATATACAAATTCAGTAGCATAGCTGGATACAAAGTCAATACCTGGGATGGAAATTAGAGAAACAATGCCTTTTACAATAGCACCATGGAAAATGAAATATCTTGGAATTCATCTAACAAAAGAAGTAAAAGACATTTTCACATAAATTTACAGTACTATGAAAAAAGAGATTGTAGACAATTTCAGAAAATGGAAATATATTCCCTCCTCCTGGGTAGGAAGAACCAATATCATGAAGATGACCATAGTCCCAAAACTGTTGTACAGATTTAATGCAATCCCTATCAAACTACAACCAACATAACTCTCAGACCTAGAGAAATCATTTGTAAAATTTATTTGGAACCAGAAAAGAGCTACAATAGCAAAGCCAATCCTGCCCAACAAGGACAAGGTAGGAGGCATTACAATTCCTGGCTTGAAATTACAATACAAGGCTACTGTGATAAAATCAGCATGGTAATCGCAACAAAATAGACCAGAGGATAAATAGAATAGATTAGAAGATGCAGAGGCATCTATGAACACTCGACCACCTGATCTTCAACAAAGGGGCCAAATATGCTTATTGGAAGAAAGATAGCCTCTTTAACAAATGGTGCTGGAAAAACTGGCTCTCTACATACCAACAATTAAAACATGATCCAAGGCTATTATCATGCACTAAGCTAAAGTCAAAATGGATTAAAGGTCTAATATTAAAACAGAAACAGTCAATCTCCTGGATGAGAAAGTAGAAGGAACTATTGAAGACATAGGGGTAGGCAAAGAGTTCCTGAACAAAAATCAAATCGCATGGGTAATACTTAAAAGAATAAACAACTGGTACCACCTTTTGTTGAGAAGTTTTTGCATGCCAAATGAAATTACCAACAAGAGAAGACTATCCACAAATTTTGAAAAAAATCTTAACTAAAAAGCATTCAGAGAAAGGTCTGCTTTCTAGAATTCATGAAGAACTAAATAGCATTAGTGTCTCTAAATTTAAAGTTTCAATAAAGAAATGGGCTTCTGAGATGAACACATACTTCTCAGAGGATGAAATTAAAGAAGTGAATAAATATATGAAAAAAATATTGCTCATCACTATTCATCTGTGAAATGCAAATTAAAATAACATTGAGACACTATCTCACCCCAGAATGAATGGCTACCATAAAGATATCAACAAACAACAAATGTTGGAGAGGATGTGTGGAAAAGGGAACTCTTCACTGTTGATGGGAATGTACACTACTGCAACCATTATGGAAATCAGTGTGCCGACTCCTCTAGAAACTAGGACTGAAATCCCATTCAAGCCAGCTATTCCTCTAATGGGAATTTTCCCAGAGGAACTGAAAACATCATATCAAAATGATATATGTATACCTATGTTTATAGCATCACAGTTTGTGATAGCCAAATCTTGGAATCAACCAAGATGCCCGTCACATGAGGAATGGTTTCCAAAAAGATGTGGTATCTTTATACAATGGAGTATTACTTAGGTATAAAGAATAATAAACTTGAAGCTTTCATATTTAAGTGGATGCCACTTGAATATGTACTTATAAGTGAAGTAAGCCAGAACCACGTGTGTAAATATGGCATAGTCTTCCTGGTCTAAAAATTCAAAAGAAGAAATATAAATAGAAAGGTGTAACACAGTTAAAAGGAAAGACAGAACTTGAAGTTTGGACAAGGAGAGGGCATGGAGAAAAGCTGGGAAACATAACAGAGGCAAAGATATACATTTATACACACAAGATAGGTAAGGCAATGATCCTGAGAAGCATCAGCAAGTTTTTGAAACTAGTAGTTAATTGGTAGTATTCTCATCCTGAATGAATATACGTGCTTTTACCTGTGAATCAAGCAACTTCACTGAAGATATCAATGTGTAATACAAGAGTCAAGCTTGGAATGCCTGTCATTTTGGTCTTCTAAATATGTACTTCTTGTCATAACATACCAGTTATTACCATACTGTCTCTCAAGTAAAAATTTTTTTCTTTTTAAAATTAAGGGTAATAGAGCCCCAGAGACTGGCCAGAGACAGCGCGGCTGACTCGGCCATCCTCCTCCATCCCGCCCACGCCTGCCCAACCAGAGACCAGCCTGAAACAGTGGCTGACTCCAGCGGCCTCCTGGTTCCCGTGCCAAGCTCGCCCAGCAAGAGTGAATTTACAGGACTCACCAGGCTTCCCAGATCACTGAGAGTGTGGTGAGTCTGAGGGAGAGCCTTTGGCTTCTTCCCACGCGTGCTACGCGGATCCCTGTCCCCAACCCCTCTAAGCCAGTGGCTGGCCTGAAACCTCAGGACCCACTTAGCAAAACCTCCCCGGATCCCCTGACCTAAAGCACACTGATTGAGTGGGAATTTCCCCAATTCTCTGGGCATCAAAGGTCAATGAGTGTAGAACCTCAGGCCCGTCGTGCCTGAGATAAATTTCCCAGGGCTTAAGCTGCCCGTCACCCCCCGTGGCCCGGTGACAGCTCCAGGCACACTGTGCCAGAGAAACATTTCCAGGTGATTACTGGTCCCACCCCACAGCCCCAGACCCAGTGCAGGTCGGCCTGGAATGAGAACTCCAAGCCTGCCATGCCAGAGGGACATTTCTCAGCAATCCACGGTCCCACACTACAGACCGAAACCCAGCACAGCCTGGCCTGTGAGTGAGGGCTCCAGGCCCACTGCACCAGAGGGACCTTTCCCAGCCTTCTTGGGTTACGGCCTGTAGACCCGGACCCAGCGCAAGCTGGCCGGCTCAGTACAGCCTACTCAGTGAATAAGATCATCCACTATCATTTTGGGAGCCCAGAAAACCCACCAAAGCCCAGGCCCACCCACCTGGGGAACGCCCTGCCTGACACAGGAGGGCTGACCCCGGGAACCAACATCGGGGAACCAAAGGAGCTGCAGCAAAAAAGGAACTGAACACAACAGCTAGACCCAGGATAGGCATACCTGGAAAATCTCAAACTTAATACACTGGCACCCGAATCTCATAACAAGCTAAGGTTATAGCTGCACCAAAGCTTACACCAAAGGTCAAAGATCAGTGCTATACAAAATGACAAAGAGAAGGGGAAAAATGCAATCCCAGACCTCGAGTCCATCAGGAAGGGCAGAGGACACTAGCTCAGCTGCAACGAATGAAGTAACAGATACAGCAGCAAAGGAACAACA
>PVKA01012558.1:0-57466 GCA_004027165.1 Ctenomys sociabilis | reverse complement strand
TACCTGGGCCCTTCCCTCTGGTACAGAGATTTCTATGAACCTACCTGCCACCCAAAGCGCGACAATGTGGCTCAGGGGACAGTGACTCACTGGTTTCCTGACACTATGTACCTGAGGAGGAGGAAGAGGAAGAAGAAGAGGAGGAGGAGGAGGAGCAGGAAAAGGAAGAAGAGGAGGAGAGGAGGAGGAGGAGGAGGAGGAGGAGGAGGAAAAAGAGGAGGTGGAGATGGGAGTCATTGTACTGCTTCCTGAGTGGGCTGGATCTGGTTTTAGCTCTCTGAGGCATCTGGCAGTGTTCCTGCTGCCTCCCCAGCCCACGCTTTCAGTGTTTCTTTCTGCATTGCCCTCCTTGTCTTCATACCCCCTCTCTTTAGCGCTCCTCTTTTCTTTCTCTCCTCTTCCCCCTGTGCCTCCTTTGGTTGTTTCATCCCCCTCTCTCACAGTTCCTCTGTTGTGGCCCTGCAAAGGTCAGGTCTGGAATCAACAGGCCACAGCTAAGTGTGTGTGTGTGTGTGTGTGTGTGTGTGTGTGTGTGTCTGTGTCAGGATGTGTGTAAGGGTGTGAGGAGGTATTCTATGAGCTTCAGCTCAGTGCAAAGATATCTTTAATAATTAGAGATAAACAGGAGGTGGCTCCATAGACTGGAGAGAGGGCCTCATCTCTATAGGAAGTGGACTTGAAGGTGGACAGCCCACATCAGGGATATGGCAGGGGAAAGTCACGTCTTGATGTGGAGCCCAGATCAGAACTGACTCCTCAAGCCAGGGCAGGCCAGAACACTGGGCATACAATTAACATACAGGAAGGAAACACATTACTAGAAGCATGATTCTTACGTAGCTCTCAAATTGGAGCCAGGAAACTGGAGTCCTCACCCCCAGGCCCAGCAAGATGAGCCCAGCCTCCTTCCATCCTGGGCCACTCTGCAATTGATCTCTTTCTTTTTCCTGGGGCCCTAGTCTTTCATCTTCCCTTCTTTCCTCTCTGTCTGTGTAGCACTGATATGATATGACTAGAGCTGGCTCTAGTTGCACAAATGCATGTGGCTAGGAGCTGGAGTAGTAGGATCTACTTGCATTCAGCCATTCTGCTTCTGCCCAGACAGATACCCAAACATGAAGCTAGATCTCAGCCTCTGATCCTTTTGTCTGCCAATAAGGAAGACCAGTAGACACAATGACCATTTATCAAGAACTGAAATGCTAGCAGCAGCGCTGAGCGTTCTGTGATTCCAAAGAAACTCCCAACAACCACACAATGTATGGCATCATCATTATCATTCTCCTTATTTGTAGAGGAAGCAATTGCCTCAGAGGCCTAGAGCAGTTAGGAAGCCTATCAACTCACATGGCAATGAAATTATGGGGCTGGGACTCACCCAGACGCTTCTTTAGACTCCAAAGCCCTGGGCCCTGTAGACCTGCATTGTCCCCAAGAATGCTGTGAGCCTTCTGCGCAGGCACAGAACTGTGGGGTATGCTCACAGCACAAGGCGCTCCTCACAAACTTCCTGCTTCAGTCAAAACTATGGTATGTGAGGTTGGTTGCTTAAGTCACAAGGGCATGGTGTAGGGTGATGCTAACCGTTATGTGTGGCGTGGGGTTAGCAGTGTGGTGCAGGGCAAAAGCAGCACCTTTAGCAGCTTGGCACCCATGTGGGGGTGGCTGAGAGCTGTTAGCCCCTGAGTTCATGTGAGGAGGCGCCTGCCATGACCAAGCATGGTTATGGTGAGTGACTGGGCATCCTAACAACTGCTGCCACGCATTCAGCACTCTGTGGAGAGAACATCTGTGCACACTGTGGAGGAATAGCGGCCACACCCAGACTCACAGAATTCCAGATGTGGGAGGGAGCATAGCTAGGATTTGACTGCAGCCACTAAGGTTTCTCCTACTTTTTCAGGGATGAAGACATGAGGGGTCTTGATGACCAAGGGACTCCACAGAGGCCCACAGTGGGTGCTGGTAGGAATTTGGAGGGTAGATTGCTAGTTCTGCAGAGGGCTTTTACAGAGGCAAAGCCATGCCTTTCGGCTCACTTATTAGATTACCCTGATACAGAGCCTTTCATTTCTTTTCAATAAAGTACCAATGCTGGCTCTTGAGAGTAGGACCAAGGGGTTAAGGTGCAGATCTTTAACTTGTAAGACTTGCTAAGTGTTATTCTCCTGGGGCAACGTGCTCCTACACTTACAAGTCCCTTTCCCCAGGGTGCAGGGTGAGAAGTGGTGGTTTTCAAAGTGTAACTGACTCAAGAAGCCACGGAAAACTCAGCCACATGCTGCATCCACCTTGAATTGTCAATCTAATCTATGTAAACTTAGTGCAAAAGAAGTGGACAGATGAAAAAAGGACTTGTGGTAGAAAAGGTTGGGAGGAGAGGAAAATGTAGTAAAAGTTTACATGGGCCATCATTCCTACTGTTTGTTTTGTTTCATTTGTGACAGGGTCTTGATATGTATTACAGGCTGGCCTTGAACTCATTATGGAGCTCAAGCTAGCCTCAAACTTGAGGAAATCCTCTTACCTCAGTCTCCCAAGTTCTGAGATTACAGGCATGTGATATCATGCCCAGATTATCATTTGTATTCTATAATGTTATTTTTTTAATGTATTTAGTGCAGGGTCTATAGGGTCTCACTACACAGATTGGTCTCATAGTGATCCTCGTGTTTTCAGCTGCCCAAGTGCTGGGATTACAGGCATGCACCATCATGCCCAGTCTCAGCTGAAGTCCCAGCGTGCCCTAGGAATGGGGTTGGCATGGCACCCTGGGGATCACCTCAGGCTCTACACCTCTATAATGGTTTTGCAGAGCCTCTCTCAGCTGCACAACCCTGCGTATACTGAATTGTGTGCTTAACATCACTCTATGTACTCCAGAGAACTGTGAGAAACAAGATATAAACATGTGGAAGTGCATTAGACAGGGAACTTATGGGTCCAAAATCAACACTTGAGATAAGATCAATTGCAGTCCCATCACCAGGGCCTGAGTCTTTGATATCAAAGGCTGAGAAACAACTTCCTTTGTTCTTGCTTTGCAGTTAGAGTGTGGACTCTTTTTCTCTGAGACTGAGTTGAAATTTGTGTAATTAAATGTGTGTGTCATATGACATCATGGGAACACATAAGTGAATATTATTCTTGACTTCTTGAGATTGCAACTATAATTTAAGGTTTAAGTAGACCATGCTATTCACATTTCCTAACATAAAATTATAGCAGCACTCTTCAAACTTTGCTGCACACATAAATTTCCAGGAGATCTTATTAAAATGCACATTGTGATTCCAGAGATCTGGGCTGAGGCCAAGAGAATTTGCATTGCTAATTAGCTGCTAGGGTGTACTGATGCAGGTGGTCCAAGGGCCACACTTTGAGCCCAGAGATGGAAGAAGTAAGCTTTGAGGCAAAAAAAAAAACAACAAAAAAAACCAACAAAAAAAACCAAACAAACCATGAACAGGCTGATGGGAAAGAAAGATGAGAATTTTCCTATGCAAGTGTAGCATTTCATGTTCAATCCCTGAACTGCTCAATGGTGGGACACTGACAACATTTCGACTTTGAGAGGCTTGTACAGTGGGTTCCCTGTCTTACCATTCTTGGTAGGATCGTAGTGGGCACAGCCTGTCGCAAGCCTCTCCATCTGAGAACAGCACCTCCACTTCCCATCCATCCAGAAGTTTGGGTGATACTTGGACAGCAGGCTGTTATTATTCCTTGTCTCTGAAAGGGGTTGACACCGGCAGGAGAGTTATTTCCATGTTGGCCTAGGAGGGTTCTTCTCCGGCAAGGCCTCTGATATCCCTGGCTTGGGCAAACCTTCATCTTGCACCTCCTTTTGTTCCCCAGCTAAGCAATGGGACTGGTAATCTCATCATAGGCCCCACAGTGGTGCCTCAGCAGTAGTCAGAAGAGAGGATGGGATTCCCACTGCCTTGCTGCCTGCACCTTCAAGTACAGCAACTCTGCTTTTGTCCCTTAGAGATGTGTGGGTCTGAGGTAAGATCTCGGGAGGAAAAATCAGGGACTCTGTAACTGCAAAAGAAAGTGCAAGACCCACAGAACAAGGCAGTTCATGTCTGTCAGTCCTTCAGACATTGTCACAGCACCGTCCCTCTTGACTGTTACATAGGACAACACCTCCAGTGTGCCCAGTACCTGCCTGTTCACGTTTCACTCGAGACTCTCAACAACCTGGGAGGTGGACAGAATTTTTGTTGCCATTTCCCAGACTTCCTTATCCTTGGCTCTCACAGCTAATTACAGACAGATTGCTATTGGAGCCCAGACTTCCTGAGACACGCGATGTTGCAGGGTGATGGACAACAACGTAATAATCAGGAATGTTGATCAAGTGCTGTTGTGGGGCTGAATACTGTGATAAGCACCTCACATGTCCTAATTCATGTAATTCTCACAACAACTCCATGACTATTAACAGTTAAACATTATAGCTGAGGAAATAGAGGCACACAAAGGTCAAGAGAGTTGGTTGAGGTCACACACAGACAACTGGAGAGAGTCATCTTAGCAGCCAGCTCTAGACCCCATGGACTCTGACACTGTGCTAGTTCCAAGTATATTGTTGGGTAGGAATAACTAAAGACCCTTACTGATTGTCTGAGTGACTTTAAACTTAGCTGGTATTTATTGGGTGCTGAATGTGGGTCAGGATTTTGTGCTCAGATTTGACCCTGGAGACAGGTACTGTTGTTACCATCACTCTCTTTGTTTAGTAGATAGGGAACTGAAACCCAGAGCAGTTAAGAATTGGCTCCAAACACAGTCCATGGAGAAGCCATCCAACTCAAGGGCTTCTTATCTTGTGCCCATGCCAGAACTTGGCAAACTTTTTCTTAAAAGGCTAGATGCAATCCTTCAAAATGAGCCATTTGAAAACAAAAAAAACTGTTCTTAGCTTGGAGGTGTAAAGAATAGGTGACCAGCTAGCTGTCTAATCTTCTTTTAAAAACATTTATTTATTTATTTATTTGGTACAGGGTCTTGCCACACAGCTTGGATTCATAGTGATCCTCCTGTCTCAGCCTCCTAGTGTTGGGGTCACAGGTGTGTGCCACCACCTCTGGTTTGCCAGGCTCTTGGAGTGCTGAGCTATCTCCCTGGCCCTATCTGTCCAATCTTGCCATTATAGGTTGTTGCCTCTGGTTGAGACTAGGGTAAAAACTTGGGACCTTCACTTACTCTCAGAGGGAGAAAGGCTTGAAGTCAGGGGCTCTCCAGCCACGCTGTTCTATCTCAGAACCTGAGCCCACCACGGATCAAGGGTCTCTGTGATTCAATGGCAAGGGGGTTTAGTTACCTTCCTTAAGGGCCAGCACCCAGCGCTGCCGGCTCTCACGATCTGGAGCGAACACGTATAAGAGGTAGTTGTCATGCACAACCTAGAGAGAGACACACATGCAGAGTCCAGGGTGAGCAGGGAGCCCAAGCCGGTGATACCAGCAGCCCTACTTGGTTGACAGGGCTGAAAAGGGGCTTACGATACTTGTCACATAAGCATATCTGGAAGACAAGGGACCCGGTGTCCTTTCATCCAGATGTTTATGCACTGTGAAACCAGCGGTGAATCTCCACAGTCTGGGCTCTTATCAGAGATTCATACCCCAAGTGAAATAACTCCTCAGTTAAGACAGCAGGAGAAAGCTCTCCTTTTGCCTAGGTAGCACATTTATTTCTCTTAAGTCTTCAGTAATTAAAAAATATTCTGCAAGCGTATGTAACAGTAAGTTGTTAGATGACAAATAGGTAATAAGAATTAAAAAAAAAAATCCTTGTTTTAAAATAGTTTGAAGATTCGCAAGTTCCAAAAATAGTACAGAGTTCCTGTATGTGTCTACCCACTTTTCCCCTGCTGATAGCATCTTATATAACCCCAGCGCATTTAAAAAAATGTTTTTGAGACAGGTTCTTACTATGCAGTTGAGGCTATCTTTGAACTCACAATGTGGCCTAGGCTGGTCTTGAGTTTGCAGGGATCCTTCTGCTTCAGCCTCCTGATTTCTGGGATTACAGGCATGTGCTACCACGACTAGCTAGTCTCAGTGCTATTTTTTTTGTTGTTGTTCTGGGGATCAAACTCATGACCTTGTGCTTGCCAGGCAGGCAATTTCCAGTGCATTTTTAAAGCAGGAAATTGTATTAGATCTTTGAATTTCACAATTTTTTTTTCAAATAGTCATTTGCAATTGAGATTTTTAACAACTGAGAAACCAATGTCATTCCTTTGACTTTCAGTCCTAAAACTTCCTTCTCATGGAGATCACTTTTCTAGTGAAAAAATTCTTTTCTCTACCACATTAAAAACAGGATCCCTCAGGAGCAATGAAGAGACACTGGGATGTATCAGGAGACCCTAATTTCTCTGGAGCCTTATGTAAAGGGTGATAACTCTGATGTCCTTCAGCATATCCAGTAGAATTTTCTAGAATGAGATGTATCCTGTGATGTGTAACGGCCAGCACTAGCCACATGCGGCTACAGAGCATGTGCAACGTGACCAGTGTGACGGACCTGGGAGCTAAAATAGCAGTATTGCTTAATTTTAATTAATTTACAATTACATGTAAACAACTGGTGTTTCTAGTCATTAAAATTTTGGACAAAACAACCTTTCCAGATAGCCCTCAGGTTGCAAAAGCTGGGACTTCTTCCCTTGGAAACAGCAATAAGTTCCTAACCCTGGATTGCAATTTGTGTCCTCAAACCCTGGCCTCAAATCCTGAGAAAACTGTACTTAAAATACTAGACTTGGGGTCATTGGGGGGCAGAGTAATTAGTGCTTTCTTCAAGGGAATGGGATGAAAGGGGAGGAAGAATAACAGTCTTTTCAAGACTTTGTGCTTAACCTTTGTGGAACAAGTGTAAGGGTTAACATTGCTGGCTGGAAAAACAAGGCAGAAGTTTCCTTCTGGGCTTGGACTCAATTTTCTAAGTCTGGACCAGAATCCTTCCTGTCCCACTCTCACAGAGATTAGGATTTCCACCGCGGCCCTTTAGGCCCGATAGACTTACCTGGAATGGGTATTTATAGTGGCATGGGATGCTGATGTCACTTTTCACAATCTCAACGCATTTGATTCGGGAGAGTTCAATGGAGCCCTTCAAGGTGCGCTTTTTCTGCGAGAAGATAAGAGAGTCTCATTTAAGTAAGAGAGAAGAAGATGTTTTGGTCTAGGCTGCTCCAGAAATCTAGTGCTAGGAAAGTTCCGTCAGCACTCTAGACCAACTGCTGCTGGCCTTCATTCTGAGAAAGACTTGATGCAGACTCTCATGGGGGAGTGTGCCACCTGAATCGTTTTTTGAGGTGACCAATTTCTATTCACTGAGCCCCAGTATCACACACACCCCACTGCCGT
The DNA here is from genome assembly GCA_004027165.1 of Ctenomys sociabilis. Lineage (NCBI taxonomy): Eukaryota > Metazoa > Chordata > Mammalia > Rodentia > Ctenomyidae > Ctenomys > Ctenomys sociabilis. Next base: position 50,081 of record PVKA01012558.1, on the reverse strand, counting down.
CGTGAAACATGGCAATATTTGCAGAACTTGTTACTGGCTTGGGTAGTGCAATCTGTGAAGAATGATCCTCGCATGTGCCAATCCATGGATTTTTTAGAATTTTAATTGAGCTGGATGGTGACGTTAGTGACAGCTTTCTTTTCTACAGTTGGCTTCTCCCCATTTTACAGTTATTCACAGCCTCACAATGATACCCCTGCAAACATTTCTTTCTTTCTTTCTTTCTTTCTTTCTTTCTTTCTTTCTTTCTTTCTTTCTTTCTTTCTTTCTTTCTTTCTTTCTTTCCTCTCTCTCTCTCTCTCTCTCTCTCTCTCTCTCTCTCTCTCTCTCTCTCTCTCTCTCTTTCTTTCTTTCTGTAGTACTTGGGATCAAACTTGGGACTTTGTACTTGCCAGCCAGGTGCTTATGCCCCTGAGCTGTATCCATAGTCCTTATGGTTTTTCTTTTAAAATTTTCATCATAAAAGTTATTTCATTTATTTATAAAAGTACAAAACATGCTCCTGTTTAGACAACTAAAATAATATGGAGGTACATGAAAAAGATATTTACAGTACATTTTAATCCCTTCCTTCTCTGACCCTGACATCTCCAAGGTTAACCATGTGGGATACGCTGGTCTTTCTCTGTTACATTTATAGAATACATTTAAACAAAAGGAACATCTGTTCCACACATGAGCATACAAGTTGCTTTCATAATCTACTGAAGTATTAGGTCTGTCTTCCCATAAAACCTCTGAAAACATGGGTTATTTGGACTCAAACTATCTCATTTAGCATCTTCCGCAGCCAGAAATATATTCCTTGATGCTGGCCATAATCATAGTTTTCAGGAATGGCTAATCTGTCTTTCAAAAACAGAATAACACAAAGGAACCATCCCTTCAACAACCATCTGCAGCTCCTGGTAAATAGAACATCTGAGCATTGAGGTTACCTTGTTTCTACTGCTGCAGGGTTATCACCCAAGCAGAGACTAAAATGAAATGAAATGAAGCAGAAGCCTCAAGGCACAATGTGACAACTCTGCTCACACTTTTGTCTATGAAAATTACTAAGTTCACAGCTTGTGAGAGCAGAGAGAAGGACCTTTGCGACTCTGCCTCAGCACCCAGCACCTAGCTGGTCCTCTCCACAGCCCAGCCAGAAAGCAAGGAGCCTTGGGGGAGCACCTCTGAAGCGACTTTCCCCAGGCTTACAGCTCATGCATTGAACCATTCGTAGAACCCTGCCTGAGGGTCAGTGATGAGCAAGATGCTGTTCTGAGTCCAGGGCATGGAGCAAGGAGGCTTGTGCTAGACCTGCAGTCTCCACTTAATGTTTCTAGTTAGGGTTTTTGTCTTTACAGTGGCACTACAGCATTCAGTAGAGACTGCACTTCAACTTCTGTATTGTAACCTTTCTCCTAGGCTGGCAATACATACTTTGATAATCTCTTGAGATGTGCAAGCCACAGCTACTAGCTAGCCACCTGGTCATGAGAGGACAGACCTGACACTGGGGTGTGCTGTGGTGCTAAGCTAGGCTGCTTGGTAGTTGAGTGAGACACAGTAAGTGCATTTTTGGCTTATAATACTTTCAGGTTAGGATGGGTTTATTAGGATGTGACCTCATTATAGGCTTGGGAAGGCCAAAGGACAAACAGGTGCCATAGGAGAATGGAACAACTTGCATTAGGGAGGTTGAGAGAGGGGAAGACAGATACACACACACACAGACAGAGACAGACAGACAGAGGGAGGGGGAGAGAGAGATAGGCAGAGAGAGAAACAGGGAAAGAGACAGAGAGAGACGGAGACAGAGACAAAGAAAGACAGAGGGAAAGAAAGAGATGGAGACACACACACAGAGAAAGAGAGAGAGAGAGAGAGAGAGAGAGAGAGAGAGAGAGAGAGAGAGAGAGAGAGAGAGAGAGAGAGTTAAAGAAATCAGACAGCTGGCTAAGCTCCGTCTGAGTGCAGGTCCAGGGGTAGGGCATTCTTGGTAGAGCAAAGAGCAAGAGCAAATTCCCTGGGTGTAGAGAGGTGTAAGGTGAGGGTGTTGCTGTACCCAAGGCATAAAGAAGAGATAAACATGAACCAGAGTCAAGAATAGAGACAAACATTTCTTTCTTTCTTCCTTTTCTTTTGGTGGAACTAGGGATTGAACTCAGGCCCTTGTACTTGCCAGGGAAGCACCTAATCCACTGAGCTATCTCCACAGCCCCCAGGACAAACATTTCTATGTGAAGTAGAAATAGAATGTGAGCCATACATTGATTAAAATTTTCCAGTCATCACAGTGAAAAATAATAACGAGTAAAATTAACTTCAACAGTTATGTCACTTAACCCAATGCCCTATATCTCAAATGTTGTCATTTTCTGCCACAAATGATGTGGTCCTTGCCAGTGCTCAGCCTTTGAAGTCATGCTTTTTAGCGTACATCTGTTTGGTCTGACTTTCTTTAAAGTACTCACTCGCCACACAATTTTCAAGGAAGTTTTCCCTGATGATCTTCTTTGGTTTCTTAATATTCGCTGATTCCAAGCATGGATTGCAGGGGACAGTAGCCCATCTGGTGAGCCCGCTCTCAGGTTGACTCTTCTGTTGGCACAGATTCCACAAGCATCCCATCCGAGAGCTTGAATTCTCCCCCCTACAATCCCTGGATCTGTCATGCCTGGCACGTCTCTCTGGGGCCTCCAGGCTAGTTCTCCTGGATCTCCCAAGAGGTAATCTGTGGGAAACCCCTTCACCCATGGTGCCCACCTCAGCCGGTCCCTGGGGAGCAGCTGGTCCGTGGATAAACACAGTTCAGTGTCCGGGAAATGGCAGTTGTCTATAATCACTCCTAACAACTATGCTATTCCTGCAAATTGCCAGGGCAAAGCCTTCTGCGGAAACCACACGAAAGTCACCAAACAAAACCTACTGTCATCTTTGTTATTCTGTCTGTGCCACTAGGGAGAGAGGCCCAGTGCTTTGCTTATCCTTGTTTTTCTTGGCTGTGTTCACAGCTATGCTGACCTCACACTGCAATGTCACATCCAGACATCTGTGTGCCTCAAACACAACCCAGGATGCTGATGTGCAGAAGCTGCACATGGCTTCTACATTCTCCTTTCAATGTTGATTCATAAGATAGAACTTGGGTTGTGAATTTTAAAGACAGAGGCAGGGAAAAAATTTAAAAGACAATACTCAGTACTCCACCTCATTTAATCACGATCCAACAAATCATTACCCTTACCAGCATTTTGGTGAGAAAATTGAGGTTCAGAGAGCCCATCTCACGAGGCCTATGTGCCTCACTCCTGTAAGTCCCTGCCCTGTGCTTTGCCAGGTGCTGCAGGAAGTCACCCGGACTCGCTGCCGAATCACCAGCTGCATGACCTATTTCTCCAAGCCATGACCTAGAAGCAGGCAATTTCTGCCCCACTGGGTTGTGCAGTGCTTATCCTGGGTTTCTGAGGTAAAGCACACTGCCTGGTTCCTTAGGATGACAGCTTAGCTGATACCTCAGGAGACAGTTGTGTGTTGGACCCTCATAGAAAGGGAGCACTCAAAATTTCATAGTTTTACTCCAGAGAGGCAGAGTGGAGAAGAACCAGAGCTTTTGTTCAAGAAGCCTCAGGCTTGAGCCCCCAATTCATTCTTCTTTTTTTGTTTTTTTTTTTTTTGTATTTTAGGGAAGGGTGCTTAGGGTCTCACTACTAGATCAGACTCGTAATGATCTGCCTGTTTACAGCCTCACAAGTGCTGGGATTATAGGTATGTGCCACCATGCCCAGGCTCAATCACCATCTCAGTGTACCCTGAGGGCAGAGCCGACACGGCAGACCTCAGGATTGAATCCCTGGCCCTTGTGCCTGCTTGAAGGCTCTTTAATCCTCTGAGTTATTTGGCCAGACCTCCTCACTTCATTCTTTACAGTAGTGCAACTTGAGGTATGTCTGAGTCTCTTAGCCACCCTTTAAGACATGGTACTAGGGGCTGGGGAGATAGCTCAGTAGAATAAGCACTTGTCTGGCAAGCGCAAAGTCCTGAGTTCAATCCCTGGTACTGGAAAAAAGAGTAAGTGGTACTAGATCAATGGGTGGATTAAGAACAACTATATACATCTACTACCAGTGACTGTCATTAAAATGCAGAACCAGTTACTCAGTATTACCTCCTTTCCTTTCCTTTCCAAATGCTGCCCACAGAGGAGACCTTGCTCTTCATCTTCATGTGTCTACACTTTCTTGGGGGATTTTCTCTTGGGCAAAGGTGTAACCAGGAGTCACCAAAGGGGAGGACAATTCTCAACTGGTTATCATCGTGAATTTGGCAATAAGAGTCATTTGTTTATTTTTCTAGTTATTTGTAAAATCTGGAAAAAATATGAAAAGGGCCAGTTCCCTGATCTCCCCACCATGCCCATTTGTTCTCGTAGGGCTTTAGCCTTTTGCATTCCCTCTCTTTGTGCTATAAAACCTTCCCAATACTCATAAAGTATAACTCCACTGATGGCCTAAACCTTGGCTTGTTTCTGAGCTTATATGAAGAAAGACTTCAGATACGTGAGATCAGAAGGAGACTTGGCAATGGAATTTTAGGTATCAACCGAGAGCTTTTTTTCACTGAGTCACATGAAGCTATGGCGCATTTCAGATTTCCTGGGTCTCACTCCAGGATGCAGTATGCAGCAGTATCTGACTTCCCCTAAGTCCAGGAAATCTTTCTTATGATGGTTTTAACAAGACATTGCAAACATTTTGTTCAGTGCCCCTTCTGGTTATAGTATAGCCATTATTCCATCTGAAAACTCACTGTGGTGCATATGAAGTTAAAACTGATGTCCTATGGAAGTGAAACTTAAGTGACTGATTTGGGGGTCATTTCCCCCACCCACAACAGAATGCAGATTAGCAGCTCTAACTGGTTTTGAGGAGTCTTCCTTGCTTTGGGTTTCATCCCCTCTCAATGCCTGCTTAAAGGGAACAGATTCCTCGCCATTCTCCTAGCTGAGTTTTTGTGTTGAATGAAAAAGTGTGCCCTCTAATGGTAGGCAGAGAAAGGCGGGGCTTCAGGATGTAGAGGGTGTGGATCCCTGCAGTGACAGAGGCCCTGGGGAAGCAGTGGGCTCCACCCTCAGTTCCCTCCGTCCTCAGTACCAATGCAGACACAGGTAGCTGTTGAGTAAGTGCCACAGTCTGAGCCTCGGGAGGGCACCCAGTGAAGGCGCAGTCACTGAGGCCTCTATGAAGAAATACTTTGGGGCAGAGGAGGAACTGCTAGTAGCTGCTGCCAGCCCATCCTGCTCCCTAGCCCGTCTTCAACTGGACCTAGCGCAGAAGACCTGGAACACTCTGGGCCAAGGCACTGAGGCTGAGGCTACCTGGAGCAATTGACTGCCAGGAAACTATGAGCCATCCACACCTGCCCTCGTCTGTTTCCATGTCCCCCAGGCTGTTACTCAGAGCTCACCCACGGTCCTCTGGCTTGCCTCGCTCTAGCGTTTTCACACTGTGGTTTCTATGAGGCTGGCTCAGGAACACAACTGAGCTTTTCTTATGGTCTACCATCTTTTCAGTAGTAGCACCCTGACTGCCCAAAGTAAAAGGTACAGACTTACACAGAGAAAAAACTACAGAAAAGGAAAGAGAAAAGAAAAGAGCTGTATTGTCAAACAATAGTGAGAGGGCGATTCAGGATCCCCTCTTCAAATTATGAGTGTGTTTTCTCATTAGAAACTGCTCAAGAATAGAGGCAAAGGGAAATGGTCCTGCAGTCTGGAAATAGAGAGTAGAAAGAACGCTTTTCTCCTTAAAACCTTATTCCCTTCTGTATTGTTTGAATATTTTGCAAGGATCACACATTTATTTTACTGTATTAAAAAAACAAAACAGTTAAAGCCAGGTGTAGTGGTACATGCCTATAATCTCTGTACTCCAGAAGGCTAGGGCAGGAGGATCATTAGTTCAAGCCCCACCTGGGCAACCCAGAGATTTGTAGAAATGGTGTCTCAAACCAAAAAAGTAAGCCAGATGTGGTGGGGCACAGTCATAATCCCAGTATTTGGGAGGCTGAGGCAGGAACATTGCTGAGAGTTCAAAGCCAGCCTGAACAACACAGTGAGACCTTATGCCCTCCCCCCCACCAAATTAAATAAAGAAAGTCAAATTTAAAAGTCCAAGAATATATTGTAGTCTGGAGGCACTGGGTTCAATCTCCAGTACTCCCAACACCAGTTAAATAAATAAATAAATAAATAGATAAATAAATAAATTTCTCACATAGGGCTTATCCTATGGACATATTTGATCACAATGCACAAGGATACAGTGGAAGGATGTTCATACCAACATTATTTATGCTACTGAGAAAATGTAGAGAAGCTCAAATATCTATCCAGTGGTAGATAAAGCTTAAATTAGTCATCATGCATTTGTTCTGATTACTCTGTAACATTAATAAAGAACAGAACTGATCTGCACGGAGCAATACAAGTACAGGCTAAACAGAGGCAGGGCAAATTAAACTAAAGTATCTCATTTTTGTAAAAGAGATGAAACATATACCAATATATAATATCCAACGAGAAGATTCAAGAGGACACATAACTCAAGCTGTTCACACCAGCTCTCTCTTGTGGGTGCTTGTGGATATCAGTGTGGCAGCATTTTATGGTGGAATAAACTTTTATGGTGGAGTTTTATGGCAATATTTGAGGGTTTTTTTTTACTGTGATCACAAGGAAAGATGAAAAGCAGAAAGAGGGGAAAGTAATCTTTACAGCGGTTGGAAATTTTACAAATACCACACAGTAACGCAATATTGGCGCGGACTGAGAGAGGGTGTGCATTAAATGCTGGGTATGTGAAGTGACACAGCTCCAGGTCCTCGGAAATTGTGACCTCATCAGCAGGCAGCGGCAGCTGGGCCTCCTCGCCACCGGCTGTGCTATGTCCTAGAGGCTGAGCTTCATGACCGTTCCTCTTATGTTCTTCTTGAAGGTTAGCCACCTTCTGCATGGATTTAATACAGCAGCTCTGTGGGCTGTATGGAGGTGTATTTATCTTATAAAGGAAGCACTAACCTAGGAGTAACTGCTAAGCATAAGTCATAGTACATAAAGACAATGATTCTAGGATTTTGTTTTTAAAGTCTGCTTAGACTCACTTACACAAGAGGAATGAGGAAGAAGGACTTGTGTGGAAACAAGGCTCAAGGGCTCAGTGTGGAGCACTGAGGAAGGGGGTTCTCCGAGAGCCCTGCAGCAGAGCTCCAGCATCTCTAGACTGGCCCCTCTTTCGGGCTGCTCTTGTCAGAATGGGAAATATGAGATGGTTACTGGCTGGAGAAGGTAGAGTTTTATGTCTTCCTCTCAAGCACTGAAGTCTCAGTAGGCAGAACAATTGTGAGATGTATAGAAATTGCTTGACAATGAAAAAGCAAAGATCTGCACAAAGAATTTAACTCACAGAAAAACAGGTTCTATGAATTATGGAGGATGCTGAAAACGTCAAGGACAAAATGGAAAAAAGGACTAAAATGTTTCTGAAGCACATGAAAAAACACTCCAAGTTACTATGATAACAGAAATGAAAACAAATTATACCTAGACATCACTAAAAAAAAACTTATCAGACTAGCAAAGATCAAAGCACAAGACAGTGGTATTATTGAGGTTTTGAGAAAACAACCATCTCACATATGACCCTGGCGAAAGTTAATTGGCCCAACCTCTGTGGAGAGCAATTTGGTTGAATTTGACAAAATAACAGATGCAAATAGCCTCTGAGTCAGCATTTCTACTCCTGGCACCTTTCCATCCAGCCCAGGCCACTCAGCCTCAGCACACTGGGGCAGGGTGGCCCTTTATCTTGGGTCTCTCCTGTGCATTTTAGTACACTTAGCAGTGTCTTTGGCCTCTAAGCTCAAGATAACAGTGCTACTTATTTTCATAATAATGGTAATCAAAAATTTCTCTAGACATTGACAAATTTCCTCTGGTGAACAAAATTACCTGTTTGAAAATAACTGTAGTACTCATGACAAGGGCCATACCCACGTGAAAGTTACTCCTTCCTCATTGCTTGTGCTAACCGAGCAATTGGAAGCAGATTAAATTTAAGACTGAGATATTTTATCCATATATGAAATATGATGCGAGAATTAATAAAAAGCTCTTTGTGCATTGGTATAGATTGATCTCCAAGATATATTGTCAAACAACTAAAAAGATTAAGCATACATATAGTTTATGCTGCCACTTAATAGAAAATTAGGAGATGAATGCATGTATATGGGTAAGGTCTCATTAAAAGATTTGATAAGACATGAGTTATACAGGTTGCTTTCAGACAAAGACTGTGTGGGGCTTGGGACAAAGATGGAAGATTTCATTACATTAATATTGTGGAACTTGTAAAAATTATGTGGATGTACTATCTATTCCAAACAAACTTCGTCTGCATCTTGCAAATAATTGGCAAGTGAAAGTGCCTGTTAATACACAGATCTGAGGTCCACAAGGCCCAGGGCAAGGGGTCAAGGGTCCAACCCAGCAAGACAAAGCAATTCTGTTTTGTGAATGAGATGTATCAGTTTGGGACACCATTAAAACAATATGATCAGCACTAACCCTAACATCAGTGACATTTATAGTGGACCCATTTGATAGGAACTGGAACTGCCATGACCTGTATGCACAGAAATTTATGATCAGATTGTGGCCACAGCTTCATGAGTTTATAGGGATTTTGGGTGGAGGTCACCTAGACTGAGATAATGTCTGTGGCCCGTTTTTCCTGCTACTCTGTGGCTACATCTCCAAGTATCCAGGTCTCCTCAGAAATACCTCTGTGTCTCCAAATGCCTGGTGCATATTCATATATTTCATGTTTTAAACTTTTTAAAAGTAAAGAACCATTAATTGTGGCTGCACTGTCTACCACTCCATAGTTTCCTCAAGTGACATAATGTTCTTACTAGTGTTCCTTCAATGGGCTCACTTTCTTCTCAGAAGCAGATTTATTTTAAAAGAAGAATTGAAATCACCACCATAAATTTAAGGATGCTCAGGGGCTGGGGAGATGGTTCAGTAGAATAAGTGCTTCCCTGGCAAGTGCAAGGGTCTGAGTTCAATCCCTGGTTCCAGACCCCCCCCAAGAAAAATGAATTAAGGATGCTCATTCTTAATATAAATTTAAAAAACCCACATAACCAATTAAAATAAAAAACACATCAAAACATTAACTGTAAATGAACCGTATTGAGCTGGTCTTGTTTGGATGGTGAGAAAAGGTGAGGTTTGGTATTAGTCAAATTCAGTCTCACTTCCTGGGCCCCTGGCAGGCTCTGTGCAGGAGAGAGTTCTGAGCAGCTTTCTTGTCCTGCTTCAACATGAAGACTTCCCTTTCTCTTCCTCTCTGTTTTATAGATATGGACAAACGTAATGTGTATGCTTTTGTATTAAAAGAGAATTCTATATTGTAAACACTTTGCAAACCACTGATCTAGATCAATTACTTGATTTTATGGGCAGGAAAGCTAGAGCCCAAATTCAAGAAAGAATTGACCATGGTCGCCGGGTGCCAATTCTCCATTCTGGTGAGCTGCTCTGTTGTGGCCCCCTTGCTACCCCCCTTCTCTAGAACTCAAGTCTGTGTGGCAACTGCAGGGCCTCAGAAATCCCAGAACTGTGTGAGTCAAAGTGGCTCACACAAAAACTTCCTCAAATCTGCTTGCTCCTCATTAGGTGCTCGATGGCCTGACCCACAGAGCTTGTTCACGCAAAACTTTGAGATCCATGAGATGGCCCACTAGGCAGAAGGGTGCTCGAGAGTCTTTCTTGGTGACTTCTTAAAGATTACCTTCTGCAGGTAGAGCCCCATTTACATGTATGTAGTACTGACTTTAAATCAACCTCACCCATGTATAATGTATTACAAATTTTCTTTCTCACCATAAGATTCAAGCCATGTTGTAAACTGCACATGTTAAAATTACAACAAGGGGTTCTTTTGTTTTTGTTAGTTTCTTCTTCTTTGAATCATTTCTAATGGTTTTGGTAATAAATATGAGTGTCTTCATGCATGGATTTAAAATTCTTTGAAGATGGAATAGCATCAACTTCTGCTTAAGACCAGAAATGGTTCATATACTATGATTTATCCTACTTGGGGCATTGCACTATAAGAAGCGGACTAGCAAAGAACTGCCCTATATTAAGTACTCTGTTATTTTTCAGTGGTTTTATTATACTTGGAATCAAACTGAATATGAACACAGATATACTTATCCATTTGTCTGTGTCCTTAACATAGATAAGAACAGATATATCCCTGTAAGTAACTGACTCCACCATTGCATATTGTATATGCATATGTATCACTTCGGAGGCCATGTAGGAATATGGGACTATAGTTATGCAAATGAATAAGTGGAAAAATTTGGGTACAAATTGCCATGCAGTGTGATTATTACTAAGCGAAAGTTACATCTCCATGAAAAGAAAAAAAAAATGCTCACAGAGGGATTCACACGATGACTGTAGACCCACAGTGGCAAGCCTTTTAGAGCTTTGAATAGCAAATAGCCCATTGTAATACACATGCCATAGGTTTGCCACTACAGCTATATACAAAAGAGTTATGGAGAACATTTTGAGTGTAGTTATTTCTTGGAATGTACTTATTTTTTAAAAAAATTTACTTTTGAGATAGGGTCTTCCTAAGCAGTTCAGGCTGACCTTGAACTCCTGGCAATCCTGCTGCCTCAGCCATCTGAGTGCTGAGATTATAGGTGTGTACCATCCCATCCAGTTTGTTTCCTTAATTTTTTTTAACAGTATGAAAAGCTGAAAATTTATTCCTTTCCCTCTTGAGATTATTCAATGTCCATCTAACTGATCTCTAACTTGTTTTCTGTCCTTACTGCTAAAGATTACCTTATCCTGACCTTAGATATACAACAGGTACTTTTCCCATCAAAAGATGCTTTTTTGGGGGGAAAAACAGGAAGAAGCATTGCCACAGACAGTTAAAGAAATGAACAACTCAGAGAACAAGACGCTATACCATAGCTCAGGAGACCACTGCAGCGGTGCTTTGCCAGCTTCCCGCCCTCCTTCCTCCGCCATCTCTGCTGGCCCCACAGCTGTGTGAATGAGCACCCCTGCATGTACAGCAAGTGGTGGCGTGCAGGAAGATTAAAACAACAAAAAAATCATTTCTACATCTCAGGTGAGCCAAAAGGCCTAGAAGTGATAAAAATCATTTCTTAAGCACCTACTATGTGCCAGGCACTGTGCTAGAAGTGAGGGAAACAGTGGGAACCAATAAGAACAAGGCATCTTCCCTGCTCTACTGAGGAAGATGGACAATAAGAAAATGTCTAACTACACAGGACAGATACCAGCCTGCAAGTCCTGTGGTAGGCCTGAGCATTAGCTGCAGCTTAAGAAATGATTTTTATCACTTCTAGGCCTTTTGGCTCACATGAGGTGTAGAAATGATTTTTTTGTCTTAATCTTCCTTCTATTTATTTTTAAATCTTATTTATTTGTTTGGCACAGGGTTTTGCAACACGGCTTGGATTCATAGTGATCCTTCAGTCTCAGCTTCTTCAGCACTGGGATTACAGCCATGCCCCACCACATGCAGTTTCGGTGGCCAGGATGCAGGCACAGCATGAGGTACTGGGGATCAAACTTGGGTTCTTGCTCTTGCCAGGCAGGTGCTTAGACTGCTGAGCTCTCTCCCTATCACTAGAAATGATTGTTGAACAAACCAATAATGCAAAACCTACCAAAGTAGAAAGGACTTCCCTGGTACAGAGTTAGGTCAAGAAAAATGCGTGTCAGTTTTATGGAAATTCCTATGTTTGAACTTTTTGTAGCAAGCAGATATAATTTATGTGACTCTATGTGTGTCTAATTACTGTTTTAATTGTACAAACTAAGTACAGGTTATATAAAAATGCTGAATACAAGTTCAAACCCAATATAATATAATTATTATGTAATTATTATATATAATAATATAATTTTAATTGTGCAAATTGTGCTATTTGATAATTCAGTATAGACACATAGTGTGCAAAGATCAAATCAGTATAATGCTGTCTCCTTAAGCTTTTTTAAAGACTGTGTGGTTAACACATAATAACTATGCACATTTGTGGGCCACCGTGTGATGTTTCAATACACACGTACAGTATGTTCTGATCAAATCAGAGGGACGTTTTCATTTCCTTATTTTCACTTTGTGTTTGGAGCCTTTGAGTATCACTCATCTAACTAAAAGACTAAAAACACACAGTAGTATTTTTCACCCAAGACATACAGATATCTGGGAACTGTAGTCCTCCTCTGCAGTTCTGCAGAACACTCAAACCTCTGTCTGTGTTGAGGAAGCCACTGTTTAACCTCCTCCTGTGCCTCTTAGAAGCAGGCCTTCCCAGCTTCTAGTGATAATTACTCCGTTGTCTGATTGACTTTTAACAACATTCATGTTCATTCACATTGACTTTATAAAACATTCATGAGAGAAGGCATGAACAGTTTATCTTTCTGTGACTTACATTGTTGAGCACCACTTCTAGCTCTATTGATTTGGCTGCAAATGACAAGATACCATCTGTATGGCTGGATAATACTTACACACACATAGATACTATGCATGTGTATATATGGGATATATGTAATATTTTTACCCACTCCTCTGTTGGTGGGTGCTTAGGTTGATTCCATGTCTTCATGACTGCGAACAGTTCCCCAACAGACATGGGTGTGCAGGTATAGGGTAACCCAGCTCACTGTCTGAGGAAGCCACAAGCTGCTCTAAGGCATGGCTGCACTAATTTAAAGTCCCACCAGTGCTGGAAGAGAGCTCCCTTTTCCTCCGTGTCTCTTCCAGCAATTGTTACTTATTTACTTTTTAACTTTTGTCTTTTTGGTAGTAGTTTTCTAACTAAGATGAGAATATATATCCTATGAAGTGCTCCTTTGCATTTCCCTGATGGATAATGAAATGGGCCAGGGAAATGGTGCAATAGAATAAGTGCTTCCCTGGCAAGCGCAAGAGCCTGAGTTCAATCCCCAGTTCCACCAAATAAAAAAAAAAAAAAAGAAAGAAAGAAATGATCAATTTTTTAAAATAAATTTGTTGGCTATTTGGATTAATTTTCAAGAAGTATCTATTCATATCTTTTGTCCATTTCTAATTGTACTATTTTTACTTTTACTGAGCTTTTAAAGTTTATTGTATAGTCTGTATATTAATCCTTTTGTAGATAAACACTATAGGAGGAACTTGCTTATAAATAACTTTGGGGGACTGGGGAGATGGCTCAGTGGAATAAGCGCTTCCCTGGCAAGCGCAAGGGCCTGAGTTCAATCCCCAATTCTGCCATAAATAAATAACTTTGGGTTGTGTGGTATGGTAGTGCATATCTATCATTCCACTCTGGGAAACCAAGGTAGGAGGATCACAAGTTTAAACCCAGCCTCTGCAGCTTAATGACTTATAGAGATTGTCTCAAAATCAAATCAAATCTTAAAAAGGGCTGGGCTGTAAATTAGCATGAAGGTTCTGAGCTCAACTCCCAGTACCACAACAAACAAATAGCAATAAACAAACAAAAAAAGTCCCTCAGATTAATGGGAATGAAATGGAAACACACAGCCTATGTCGAGTTCTTATTACATCAGGCTATTGCAAACTTGAACTTAATTTCAAATAATAGAGCAGACATTTGATCTAAAGGAAGAACTTTATCTAGATGGGAAAGCCTTGCCGGCCCTCTTCTGGATCTGTTGGGAGGCCCTGTGGTGTCAGGAAGGCGAGTCTACACCGTGTCCGGAGCGGTGGCAGGTCCGGCTAAGACCTGCTCACTCACTGTTGAATGCAAAATTTATTTTCTCATTAAGGAGATCATGCATATTCACCGTTCAGGCTGTTTAAACTTGAGACAACTTTTAATGGGACATTTTCTTTTCTTGACAGAACCAGGGGTTGAATTCAGGCCCTTGTGCTTGCCAGGAAAGTGCTTATTCCACTGGGCCATTTCCCCAGCCCTGGGATGAGTATTAAAACAGCTTTATGTCTACTCCATTTCCACATTTTAGACAGAAGTTCCTCAGGCCTCGTGGACCCTGTAGTTGAAGGACTGAAGCGCTTGCGCTTTCCAGTAAAGATTTACTTTCAGACTGAGTCAAAAACTAAGCTCTCGTATTTAAACTATTTTTCTGTGGCTTATCTCCACTGCAGAAACTGATGAATGAGTGGATCAGTGCTGGAGTAGTAAAAGTCAAATCTGGCTTGAGTGAGGGGGTGTTTGTGTCCACAATGAAAGCTCTGGCCACAGTGGCCATCCCGCAGAAGGTCGCCTGGCCTGGCAAAGTCTGCTGCTCACAGCCCTCCATGGCTGACATGGTGCTGCGCTGGCCTCGGATGCAGGGCCCTAGGCTGGGACCCTTCCTTTGCCTGGGTAACCAAGGCCCATTTCAGTTCCCAGACACCGTTTTAGGATCCTGTGTGAGTTCTGTGAGCTTTGCTAGTGCACCAGATGTCTACTGACCGCCTCCTGGTATGCTCAGCACTCCCAGGCGAGGGCCGTGCGGCGAGGTTCGGAGGCCAGGGGACCCTGCTCCTGCGGGGCTGCCTTCCCACGGATGATACGCAGATGGAAGACAAACAGGGAAACACAACAACCAAGTGCGGGTGCCAAGGCCTGAAATGTACATGTGCTTTGGAAAAAGATCAAACAGGAGCCTGAGAACATATCCAGAGAGGCAGGAAATAAAATGAAATGACCCCGCAAAGACACCGAGTGTTCCAGATGGGGAGAACTGCCAACCCCGAGACCCCGCATTCAGGTGGCCCTGTGAAAGAACATGTCTGTATTGCGGAGGGTGGCACAGGCCTGTGATCCCACCACGCTGGGAGGGTAGCGCAGGAGGATGGAGAGTTTCAGCAAGCCCAGCCTGGACAACTTAGTGACTTTTCTGTCACCAAATAGAAAAACAAACAAACAAAAAAGGAGTAGGGGTGTAGCTTAGTATAAAGGCCCTGGGTTCAAACTCTGGTATGCAGATTAATAATAGTAACAATAAGTGTGTGTGTCTCAAGGTTAGAGATATAGCTCAGTGGCAGGGTGCTTGCCCAGCATATTAGTATATGAGGTGATTTTGGGTAGGTCTTCAGCACTAAAAAAAAAAAAAAATTAATAAGTGTGTCTCTCATTTGCCTCACCCTCTCAGATGAAGTACAAGCAGCAAATAAGTATATGAAAAAGTGTTTGGTATCACTGGGCACTTGAGAGATATGTATTAAAACAACAGAGATTTCTCATACGAGAAAGAATGGTAATTATCAACAAATCAACCAACAACAAGTGCTGGTGATGTTGTAGTCTCCAAGATGCTGGGAGTGTAGGCTGGTGTAACCACTGTGGAATTCAGGGGAGGGATTCACTCAAACCAGCGGTTCTGTTTGACTCAGCTATTTCCCTTCTCGGTGTCTTTCTGCCAGAGTTAAAAGCAAAATGCTGCAGTGATGTATAAGCACCTGTGTTCCCAGCACCACAGTTTGTGACATCACCGCCTTGGAAACAGCCCAGATGCCCATCAGTGGATGAATGAATGAAGACAAGGCAAACAAAGCAGAAATAAGGACTTCAATGGATGACAGACATTGGGACATAGGAAGAAAATGTTCAACGGGGACGAGGAACAGGGGAAGGGGAGGGAGAACAGAAGGACATGAAACAGAAGAATAGATGGAAAACATGGAATCAGAACTTTTGTAAACAAAGAAAGGAGGTTGAAGGGAGAAGAGAAAAGGGAAGAAAAGACTCAACATATGTTATTTGTATGAATACAGATTCCTTAGGATGGATCTGATTTTTATGTATGTCAAAAGTGTACCAATAAAACTAACTTAAAAATAAGTGCAATTCTTAAGAAAATGCAGGCATGAGAATGGGTTAAGAATAAGAATACACTTAGAGAACTGAAGCGCCTACAAGCAGGTGCAGGGGCTGGGGGTTTGATCCCCGGCATGCTGTGCCGCCCCATCTCTGGGGCGTGCTGAGACAGCGATTGAGACTGGATGTGGTGGTGCACGCCTGTAATCCCAGCTCTTGGGAGGCTGTAAGCAGGTGGATCATTAGGAGTCAGATCTAGTAGTGAGACCCCTAAACACCCTGCAGACCCTTCCCTAAAATACAAAAAAAGGATAAGAATACAGTAAATCCTTGGGAATACTTGAGTGTGTGTCTCCTTTGCCTGGTCTAGAACTGGTCCACCAAGAACTTGCACTTGGAACACAATGTAGGAGGAAAACCAACGTAACAGAGCCACAGAAAGAGGGTGGTGTAAAGTTGCAGAGACAGGCGGAGACAACAGGATGGAAGGGCTTCGGGTTATGGCTGAGATGTTGCTGACATACCTGAGCAGTGACAGCTTTGAGGCAGGGACTGATACACGATTTATAATTTTGAAAGTGCACATTAGTTATGTGGATGACCAGCGCTACAGCCTTAAATGTCTGCAGGAGTCCAGCTGCAGTCAACGGAATCACAGAGATATGAAGTGGGAGGAGCCGACTAGGATAGCCTGAGGCAGAACGTGGTCTTCAGAAAGCTTAGCTGCAGAGGAAGGATGGGGTCAGTCCGGGAACAAAACTGAGCTGCAAGGTCCACCTAGAGAGCTAGGGGTCCTGGGGCTCACCCTGCTGGCCACTCCAGGCCACTCCTACATGTGTTTGTCAACCTGTCAAAAGCACAACCACCTGAACCCTCTTATTTCTTATTCACAACTCATTCTGCCCCCTCCCAGGAGTGTTAGCGACTTGCCTCGGTGCCCAGAATGCCCTTCTTTACATCCCGTGATGCTTTGCTATCTACACTGTGGACCCTGGGACTGTCTCTACTTCGGTTCATTTGCGTTACTCTGACTTCCATCTAGATCTTTCTCATTTCTTTTTCCTCAATGCTTTTCTCCATTTCTGGTTTTATTTTATGCCCAAACAGCTGAGGGAATTGTACTTTCCGACACTATTGTAGACGCTGATAGCATTATGTTCAGCGAAGCAAATGCTTGCCTTCAGAAAGCTGTTGTGTAATGGAAGAGGTTGCAGGGGAACGATATAATAATAATAATAATAATAATAATAATAATAATAATAATAAATGGGCAATGATGCCTTTGGCATGTACTCCCAATAAAAGGAACACTTATTACTATGGCAGAACATGGCAAGAGGCTTTGACCTACTTCAAGGAAAACTTCCCTAAGAAAGTGACGTTTGAAATGAGGCTTTAAAGTTGAATACAACCTGGTGTGATTGAAACTTAGACAAGGGAAGAGGGATGCCAGCTGGAACAGCGCAGTAGATGCTGGTGTCCATCCTCTGGTAATAGGAAAAATGCTGAAGCAGTATGTCCCTTCTGATGGAGGTCATCATGTGGAAGCTCATGCAGGCTGCCACAAGGAGCAAGGAGTGCTGGGGGCTGGGATGGCAGGGTTAGGGAGGCCTTCAGAGATGTTCACAGGGCAGAGATGTTGGTAACTGTGGGGATCTGGGCAGATTCTAGAGAAGTTCTGGGAGATAAACCTAGCTGGAGAACACACCTGGGCTCCCTAAAGCAAATAAACATAAAGACCATCCTGAAGCATGCATGGAAATAGCAGAGTTCACAGCATACCTCTCTGGGAGACACCCGAGCAGCCTGGGGTGGAGATTTTCCAGGCTGCCCTTCACATTAAGGATTTCAGGGCAAGAACACATCACACACACTGTCATAACCCAGTGGAGTTCCTGATTACCAATGAGTAACAGCTGTTGTAGAAATGAGGACCATTTCCAGGGAGCTGTGAAGGCTCTGGAGACAGAAGGGGTCTCAGGCAAGTTACTTGAGCTCCCTTTGCTTCCATTTCCTAACCTGTAAGTGGGGGCTATAAACTTTCTAATTTACAGGACGGTTGTAAAGTAGAGACAAAGTAATCTGTAGCTCAGAGCTTGACACACACAGTGAAGGCTCAGTCTCCGTATGCGTTAGTTACCATCTTACTATTATAAAGGTGGCCTCTGTCTCATTAGAAAGAAATAAGATGAAGGAATATTCAATCACTTAAAATGCAAATAATTTTCAAGAGCCCTTCACAGTATTAAGTGGTTTACGCACTTAATATGGTGAAGTTGGTCTCTGATCCACAGCTCTCTGATAATATAAAATATGGATATATGGTTTGTCTTTTAAGACAGTCTCACTATGAAGCTCATACTGGCCTTGAGCTCAATATGTAGTCCAGGCTGGTGTCAAACTCACAGCAATCTTCCTGCCTTAGCCTTCTGAGTTCTGGGATTTAGGGTGCCTGGTTTACAAGCTATATTTTTCACCAGTAGGCAGTAAGTAATTCTGGCATAAGCAAAGAAAAGGGACCAACTCCGCCCCTCTTGGCATCTTGGGAAGGGTGAACACTCTAAGTGTTGGTTTGTTGCTAGATCAGATCACAGCTGAGAGAAGTGGAGGCCCTCATGAGGACTCGGGCTGTGAGGCGACCTTGACTGTTTTCTCTGTCCCACACAAACAGCCATGAGAAACATAGCAAATTTGATCCCCAAAGAATCTTTCTAGGCCTTCCAAGTGTTTTCTCAGAAGATCCAGCTGGTACTGGGCAAAAAACGTGAATAACAATCACCTCCATGTAGCAGTTAGTATTAAGGTTGTTAAATATTTTTACCCTGATTTACTTGACATCTCTTGAGGCAGGTGGTATTAGGGTCCTTACTTTACAAGTCGGAAACAGAGGCTTAAAGAGATGAAACAGCTCACCTGCATTTCCACCTCTTAAAGGTAAAAGGCAGGATTTCAATCCAGTTCTCATTGACCACTCTGTCTTTACCCACCCACGGCTTTCTCCATCTTGCGGGCCTTCCTTTGTGTGCCTACTTAAGTATCCAAAGCCTCTATTTTTCTCTTTTACCCCTTAAAATGATCTTACATCAGTCATGTGCAGCTAAGTATGTTGCTTAATTGCTAACTAACTCTCTGAAGATGATTTGTACTTAAGCCTTCCAGCAATGGGCTAGATCTTACTTTTGTTGGTCCATGAGATTGGATTGCTAAATTTTCAGAAGTTTGTGAAGAGTAGACATCATACTGGTAACTTGTCATGGCCACAATAGGAGTATTTACACCAGTGAAATTGGCAAACACCAGGAATCAGTACTGCGCAGCCCCTTCCCCCATCACAGTGACTGTTCAACACTGAATTGCCAGGTCCTTATCTCTCATTGTCATATGTGGAAGCATTTCAGGAAGAGAGGCTACTCTGTGAGAGCTTTGCAGGTGCAGGGGAGAGCCCTAGGTCATGCCTGCCCATGAGTTACCCTCTGCTGACTCTGGATTCTTTTGAGCCCCTGCTACAACAGTATGGCAAAGCTTCCCTGGCCTTCTGCGAGCACTCGCACAGCACACTTGCTAAGAGAAAGAGGCAACCAACTCCCTATTTAGGTACATGATAAAATAAAAAGCTCATTGCATTATCAGGACCTTCTGAAGAGGCATGGATGATTAAAGGTAGAGTGAACACTTAGAAGAATTGCAGAAATTGCTCTTGGGTAGATAAGGAATACTTTTTCACATGATGTTATAAGTTCATAGATGATTATAACTAAAAGGAAAAGGGAGAAAGGAAGCTGAGATGTTGTCATTTATTTTTATTTTATTTCATTTTTGTCGTTGTTGTTTTTTTGAGAAAGGACCTCACTATGTAGATCAGGCTGGCCTTGAACTCATTGTGTAACCAGGGTTGGCTTTTGACTCATTCCTGTCCTTCCTGCCTTGGCCTTTTGGGTGCTGGGATTACAGGAATGCAAGAAAGGCTCACACAGTTTATGATGAGTGTGTACATCCCCACAAACTTAGATTTTGCCACAGAATAGGGGTTCAGGACCCTGACGTTAGCTTGGTTTTGAAGAAATCTTAAGTCTATGCCATCACTTGACTATGAACCTTCAGAGGCAAGGAAATGGCTTTCACTAGGCACTGAGCAGGTGACAGGATCTATACTAAATGCTTTATGTATTAAGCTGAACTGTATGAAACTGCCACTGCCTGAGCATGTCATATCAGACACACTGTTGTTTCAGACACATTTATTCCTCTGAGTCTTTGTGATCTTATGAAATGATGCTCTCCCTACAAGATGTGAATTCTGGAGCACTGAGGCTTTAATTCAAAAGCTAAAAATGCTCTCCCCTAAGTGTGATGCTATTACTTATGAATGACACACAGCACCCTGTTGTGTTCAAACTGATGATCCTAAGCAACGCAGTGTGGAGGCAGCCTCCACAACGCTAATTCACATGTTGTTCTCAGTGTCCGGAGAAAACTTTCTCACTCAAATTTCTATGACATTTAAAAAAGAACTTTTAAAGAAGAGAAAATGCTATAGCCAAGAGCTACCCAGAAAGAATTAAATATCTCCCAAATTTTCATAAGGCTTACATGAGAAGGTGGGGTAATTTTTGCATTAATTATATGCAAATCACAAGCAGTGTAATCCTGAAGCAAGACTGTCTGTTATATAATTATTTGCTGAAGTAAAATGCTGAATTCACTATCAAACCCCTCTACAAATCCCAACGCTGCTCAGGAGCTACTGGGTCTAACTAGATGATTGATGCCATATTGAGTCAGGAAAGCAATTTAGTAAAAACAGTAAAATGATCTTTGAAAAAAATCTAAAGGTATGTGACTGTTCTTTCAGTATGAAACATGAACTTTAAATGTCCCATTTATTTAAAAACACCCTACATTGATGCCATGTCGTGTATAAGCTCTACATGAGGAATTGCCCAAGTTCAAAACTTGGTTCCTGGCCACCCATCACTTGCCTAGCACATACTTAATTCCATGCACCTTTTGGATATCTTTTTTTTTTTTTGTACTGGGGACTGAACTCAAGACCTTACATTTCCAAGGTCCATGTGCTTTTTGGTTCTTTGATAAATTAAGGTTCAGTAAGAAGCTACAGAATATGCCTTTTCTTAACTTTTAAGAGAGAGGAGGCATTATTTTACTTGCAATTTCAAAAGGCCAATTTCCAGAGGCCCAAGCCCAGCCTGACCTCCCCAGGCTCCCCTTTATTAATGTTCCAAGCCAAGGTCTCCAAACTCCAAGCTCATGCCTGCATCCAGCAGGCCAGCCACCAGCAAGAATCCAAATACCTCTGTCTCCAAGGAGCCACCAAGCACCAAATGCTAGTTCCCCTTTGGTAAAATGTAAGTGGTAATCTCTGCTCTACTTCCCTAATGAAGTACAAGTAATACAATGGTCTTGTAAGAAATCAAACATGCTTTGAGAAAAGGCTCAGAAAGATGAGACTTGACCTATTGGAGAGAACCCAGGGATTCTTAAATCAGAAAGGGGGCTTCCTGGTTGTTTCAGTTCTTTCCTTTTATACAGACAAACCCTGGAGTAGAAGGTAGACATTTGCCCAGATGCAGTCATTCAGTGAGAAGGAGGCAGAATTTGATTTCCTGACTACTCAGCCAGTCCATTTTCTACCAGTTTACATTGTTGTTTTCTATTTTTTCTTGTGATTTCACTGATGCTCTAGAATATGAGAATGTCTTTAGATATACACATAAGTCTGGTCTTACTAAGCCGCTATAATCCTCCAGGTAAGGACTGCTGGTATACATGCAAAATAAGTGTTACAAGATACACCTAGTCTCCTGGGACATTTTTCAAGGTATACAGAGGCATGGTATTATGTCCACCTTGTAAATTGTAGGCTACTAAATGTCTGGGGATTATTATTTCAAGGTATCAGGCAGAGATAACCATTGAAACAAGTAGAGTTAAAAATGTTAACACTGAATCTATCACTTAAACATGCTAAATATTATTACTTCTACTGTATAATAATGAAATCTAGCTAGATTATTCCTTAGGTCCATCATATACTAATATTTTATTAAGCCATGATACATAAGATAATAGCACATTTCATATGAAGTTCAAGTTCTACAGAATAAAAATTGGCCACATAAAATATTATTAAGATTTGAAAATTAAACAGCTTTGTAGATGATGGTCCCCAAGTTACACTTCTCAGGAGTGAAACTACCAAGCACAACACCTCTTGGCTCCTTTACTCCTATTACACGCAGCATATTTGCGATCAGTGTATTCTCTTCCATTCTGTGTATATCCTTTGCTATCAGCCCAGTCCAAATATAAAATACTATACAAAAAGAGAACATAGAAGAAAGCAACCACATACCCCATGACGGTCCTCGAAGTATGCCAGGCTGGCTTTGGTTAAAACAAAGAAGCGGACTTTAAAATTGGAAGGAGAAGTTCTTCTCTTCTGTTGGGATTTTTTGATGAGCTGCTCTTCTAGTAGGATGAAGTTGTTCATGATCCAGTTCTTGAAAAGTGATGCGTCTTAAGCATCACCCCTTAGCGCGACCGGGGGAAGCAGCTTCTAAACCAGAAGTGTGGCAGGAGGCAGTTGGGCTTCACAGAGTCTCTCAAAGGCAACCTGCCTCTCACAGTATCTTTCTATCAACTTTCAGCTGAGAGCGCCACACTTCTTTTTTGATATCAAAGGCCACAACCACATCCTTTCAAAATTCACAAAACCAAGAGGTGCCTGTGAAAAAGTGCATATGCTCTTTGCTGCATGAGTTGAAATGATACTTGAAGAAATGGAGGCTCTCATATGTATTAAGGCTTAGATTTTAACTGTTATAGACCCTGGCTTAGCCCTTTCAATGGGTAAGACATCGGCACAGGGATAAGAGCATGTTGCCCATGCCACACACCTTGTGTACACATTTTCTGCTGCTCAGGTAACAAATTAAGGTACAAATGGTAGCTCAAAGTAACAGCAGTTGATTATCTTACAGTTCTGTTGTTAGGGAGAATAAAGTGGGCCTCTGGGAAAGAACCAGCCTGTGGTGCTGTGGTTCTTTCTGGAGGACTGTTGGGTCAACTCCATGTCCTCAGCCTCCTGGCCTTTTGCAGGGCACCCATATTGTTGGGAGTCTTGGCCTCTTCCTCCTTCTTAAAAGCCAGCAACAGTGCACCAAGTGCTTGCCTCATGTCCCTGGAACCTCTTCTATGACCCTACTTCCACATATAAAGATTCCTCTGATTACACAGGGCCCACACCATCTAGGCTCACGTGGGATGGTCAGCTTAGTTTAAGGCCAGCTGATTAGTAGCAAAATTCCACTTGCTACTTAATTTTCTTCTCCCCTGTACTCTAACACACAAGTTGGGGATTAGGGCAGAGGTGTCTTTAGCCAGGGCCATTATTTGCACTGACACAGCGGGTCCTGCTCACACTGCACTAGCAATGAGACTATAATACACTTCTGCCCCTATGAAAGAGACTAAGAGGCCCTCCCAGAGGGAGGGCCCCTCTTCCCTCTTGGGTCTGCCTCATGTCACAGCTCACCCAGAAGTTCTTACTCAGTCCTCTCCTGCACATGCTTGACACCACTGTACAGGCTGCTCATTCTGCCTGGAAATATCTTCTTGCCTTTTCACTTCCTGGTTAGCTCAACATTATACAGTCAGCCTCAGCTCACATGGCAGCTCCCCAGGAAGTCCTCCTGATTCTTCTAAGGCCAATCTACCAGGCTCACACACACTTAGAACTTTCTCTTCCTACCTCTTCTGACATGCTGTGGAGAATGGTTTTGGACTGTTTATTGCCTCATTAGTTTTGAAATTCTGTGGGGGTAAGGAATATGTGTGGTTTTGCTCTTTACTGTATACTCGGTGCCTCACACAGAATCCAGCACTCAGAGTATGGTTAGAAAAACATACTGATGGAGGGCCAGCAAGATAGCTCAGTGGACTAAGTGCCTGCTTAGGCAAGTGCAGGGACCAGGTTTGATTCCTTGTACCAAATGCTGCATCAGGCTGTGGAGATGGCTCAGTGGAATAAGTGCTTCCCTGGCAAGTGCAAGGGCCTGAGTTCAATGCAGGTTCCGCAAAAACAAAAAAACAAACAAACAAACAAATGACCTGCTTTCAACCTTGGGGGACTGGGGAGATGGTTCCTGGTGTAAGTGCTTCCCTGGCAAGCACAAGGATCCCAGGTTCCACAAAAACAAACAAACAAAAAACCCAATGCCGCATCGGTCCCACACCTAGGTACACTGAGACAGCAATTGAGAATGGGCGTGGAGGCACAGGCCAGTAATCCCAGCTCTGGAGAGGCTGAAAACAGGAGATCCTGAAACAGGAGAATCTGAGCTACCTAGTGAGACCCTGTACAAAAAAACAAACAAAAAATATACACAAAGAAGAATTATAATAGTTCTTAGCATATAGCCTTGAAGTAGAGATTGTTGTTTTCCTCAATATGTATTTTTCTCTTCTGAGAATACAAACACCCTGATGTTTATCTGGACTTCTGGTCAACAAGAATAGACTACATTTTTCAGGCTCCACTGTAATTAAATGTACTCATGTGATTGTTTTCTGATCAACAAAATCTTCGTATCCTTTTCTTCCCTTTATCTTTCTTTCCTTTCGGCTGTTGAGAATGTTGATATAATAGCTGGAGCTACAGCAGCTATTTCATATGATGAGGTAGCTGGTACATGTTGATGACAATGGAACATACATGATAGAAAGAGCGTGGGGTCTGGATGACCATGGAACTTCTGTATTAGCCTTGCATTACTTTTATTTAATATTAAAAAAAAAATCCTGCTGTTTTACATTTCTGTCATTTGTAGCAAACCTAATTCTAACTAAAACCATGTATACACGACTTTCTCAAACCACGCTGTAAATTCCTCTGGGAAGGCTAGGTTTATTCCAAGTTGGTTTAAATAAAAATATTTACAGTCTTCCTGGAATGTTCTCACCTAAGAAAGCAAGATAGCTATTATAATAGTTATAGAGTGTTTTATTTCTCAACTCTCTCTGGAGCACAATTATAAATAATTTTGTTGTCTTGCTCATAGAGCCTTCAAAACCACTTGTTGGGATTAGTCTCTATTCACTCCTAGATGAAACTTTAGAAGAGTCAATGTTTTCTCCATCCATTTAAGGAAAAAAAAAGACTCTTTTTTTGTTTTGGTTTAAAAGTTCAGTTCATAGGAGACACATTCAAAGAGCTCCTACTGGCCAAAGATAGAATAATTTAGGTATCAAGAGGAACAATAACTGCAATACCTTAAAGACCAGCAAAAATGTTAAAACTGTGAGTTTATAATATAATTGGGAAAAAGTCCAAGCCACTGATCACTTTTAGAAGCTAGTGAAGATCTAACTTATTACTGTAGAAGCTGAGAACAAAACAACCCTATATTTTCCAGATTTTGTGAAGAATTATATTTCAGTTTAGTAATCCAATATCGCAGGAGATAAAGTCTTTCTTTGGAGAAGGGAATAAATGAAAGAGGAATGCTAGGACATCCCAACTTTGAAAGCCTATGAAAACAAAGGGTCCAGTCTACAATCGTGCGTGGCTGATAAAATCACCATATGCAAAGTGACTGGGAGAGTACACCACCCCTGTAAGAAGCTGACAACACTGTCACACACTGTTCCTTCTTTGCCGTCACAGAGACAGCCAGACGTGGAGTGTCTCCTGAAGTGGTGTGAGAGGAAGTACACAAACCACCCCCACACGAGTCGTGCAAGAAAGAGAGAAACACAAACATGAATCTAACCAAGGCTCTACATCTAAATTTGAGTTTGTAGGAAGAATAAGAGATAAAGAGAACATGACAAATGACGGAGTTGTACAGAGGTATATTTGGAAGACATAAAACACCAGGGACAAACTAGCTGGTGTCTATGAGAAACAACCTGGAAGGGAACCTAGGGATGAATACACGGCTTCATCATACCTCTGAGGACTCAGGTTTCAGGGCAAAAGTGACAAGACAACTGGGAAAACCCGAAGAGGTGATGCCTCATGATACAGATAAATACTAAGTTTTAAGGAATGACAATGACATTGTAATCATATTAAAGTGGAATCTTTATTTTGTGCGAAAACATACTAAATGACTGATAAACCCATCGATGACTGACATTTGCTTTATTATAATCCACTAGGGAGGAAGGGACAGGCAGGGAGACAAATGAAAAATGCTCCTGAGTTGGCAATGACTCAAGATGAATTACTGAACAAAAGTGAGGCTTCATTCCGTTCTCCTTATATTGACACATATTTGAGAGTCTCTGAGTTAAGAAAAGGCAGGCCCATTCAGTGTTGCCATCAATACTCTAAGCACATATTCAGTGGAAAGCTTCTCTTCTGTGTTAGCCCAGGTCTGCCCTGGGATCTGAAGCTCAGTGGCTTTTGCACCATATCCTAATCTTTCCTCTTCCCTCATGCACTCCTCTGATTTCTGATCCACCCTCTCAGGCTCAGGTAGGAGACAAGAAAGGAGAAGGAGCAAGGGGCTCAGCACCCGACAGAGCTACGGCACTAACACGTGATCTGGGGCCAGGCTAGCTCGACGACGGCTGCTTTTCTTTCCTGACAAATGTTTCTCCAGTGCTTCACTGTCTGCAGGGATGTTTTCAGATGAGGGCTTCCATAGTTGTTGCCCTTATGGGGGCTGTCACTCTCGCTGGCCAATGAACTCCACCTTCAGACCTTGAGTGCTACTCACCTCTGACTGCTCCAGATCTCACTGCCACCAGGCTGCCCTCAGGGTGAAATGGCCCTGAAAACAAGCCACGTGCCATTTATTCCTTCGCACAGCCCCCCTGGAAAGCTCAGGCATTTTCATCCTGCTGCTGAAGGTCAGACTGCTCGCCCCAAGAACAGCCCCCTTTTCTCTTAGACACTGGAATCAGCAATGTGCACCATTCTCGGTTTCCAAAGCCCTCATATCTCCAAGGCTCTGAAACTCATACCAGGCTCAGGGTCATTCTCTCAACTCTCTGTTCCTTGGTTCCTGGTGGACACATGCATCCCTTCCCCCCAGCCCACCCTCACTGACAGTGAGAGGAAACACACAGAACACCAGGAACTGTCTCTCTTGGCTTTGCGGGTTTTGTTTCCTAAATGCTGGAGGTGGGCGAACACTATTACAGGCAGTGATGGTTTTGTTTCTTCCTGTGGAATGTACAGAACCTCATTGTAAGGTACCTCAGTACTTGACTCCTTCAGTTATATTTTAGATGCCTTGGGACCCTGAAATGAAGGTGAATTCACAAGTCTCACTTAATATCCAATAATTAAAGAAAAAATACCAGTTCATCTTGGTATCAGTGAATGCAGGCATTTAAGCAATGCTATCATACATTGTGCTTATCACTTCTTAGTTCTGTGCCAGATTCACGCTGAGAATGGTTGTCCTCTGTGACATCAAGGTCCTCTTTCCTCAGCATTCCAATGACAGTTCCAGCACTGTGAGTCACCAGCTGACTCTGGGCAACATCCTCACATCCATCCCAATTGCTACAATCAAGGCAATGGAATATTGGTTGTTGAAGCTGTCACCCTCTAGCATGGGTCCTTCCTTTTCCCCCATGGCCTTACCAGTATTTGTTATCAGCTGACTTCTTGAGATTAAAACTAAAGTGATGGTCCAAGATAGCTCAGTGGACTAAAGCACCTGCTTGGGCAAGTTTAGGCAAACAAAGGGACCACGGTTCGATCCAGGTCACCACATGCTGTGCCAGCCCTGTCCCTAGCATGGGCTGAGCAGGCCAGAGTCTGGCGTAGTGGTGCACACCTAAAATCCCAGCACTGAGGAGGCCGAAAGCAGGAGGATTACCATGAGCCTGAGCTATGTAGTGAGACCCAGAGACAACCAAAAACATTTAAAAATGAACAAACAAACAAAAACCCTAAAGTGACAGTATGAATTTACAAGCAAAAGCATTACCTGAAAGGCAAGAGAAAATAAACACAGGATTCCCACTTGGGCAGTACCTGGAGGTGGCAAGGTGTACTGAGGAACAGACTGGCCTGCCGGCGAAGGAGCACAGGCCAGTCTTATGGGGTCCTAGTGCGCTGGAGTATGGTGTTATCTCAGTCCTGTTTTCAAAGCTCAGGCTTTGAAATCCTGAGCTTTGGAATCCTTGTGAATGGAGGGGCAGTTTGGTTCTCATGAAAGGAATCCCCATGCTCTGAATGGCAGTCTCAGTTCTGTGAGGCTCGGCTGGAATCCAAAGTGACCCTTGCTTCAGGTAATGAAGACTTCTGGATGTAACTGAATGCTACTGTAAACATCCTATCTTGGTGTGCTCCATCTTGCTCACCTGGATACTGAGTGAAAGCCTCCTTTTATGGTGTTATGATCTGAGGTTCTACAGCCGCAGTTATTTTCCTTGGGACAGGAGACAGTCCTTTGGATAAGATTCTGATGCATCTCCTGAGCCTCCCTTATCTGCATACCAAAGAGATCCTTCCACTGTCCTTTAGTGGTTTTGGAGGCCTTTATCTTCCTTGGGTTCCCTTGCAGAATAAATCATATGTTGCTATGATATAATGTTTTTAATTATCCTGGAAAGATACCCAGGAGCAGAAGAGCTGAGTCAAAAGGGACCACTTATTCTAGCTTTTTGAAGACTCTCCATACTGATTTCTAGAGTGGTTCCCAAGTCTACCACTTCCCACCAACAGTGAAGAAGGGTTCCTTTACTTCCACAGCCCCTCCAGCAGTGGTTGCCAGCATTTGTTACTGGATGACTTCTTGATGTTAGCCATTCTTTCTGGGCTGTGATGGAATCTCAGTGTTTTAATTTGCATCTCGTGAATGACCAATGATTTTGAACATTTTTCATATATTTCATATATATGAACATTTTTTCATATATTTAGTTCATATATTTATTTTGTATTTCTCCATCTGAGAAGTGTGTATTCATCTCAGATGTCCATTTTTGGATTGGGTCTTTCAATTTTTCCCATTCTTTATATACTCTAAATATAAATCCTTTGTCTGAGGGACAATTGGCTAAAAATTCTTCTCTCTCCATGAGCTGCCTTTTCACTCTATTGGTGATTTCTTTTGCTGTACAAAAGGATTTTTAATAAGAAGAGATAACCATTGCTGATTCTTTGTTATATTTCTCATGCTGTATGGGTTTGGTTCATAAAGCCTCTGCCTATACCCATGTCTTTGAGATTTCTGCCTATTTTCTCTTCCAGCAGATTTAGGGATTCTCCTTTTATATTTAGATCTTTGATCCATTTTTACTTTAGTGCAATGCATAGTGATAGACGTGAGTCTTGTTTTAGTCTTTGGCATGTGGAAAGCCAAATTTTCTGCACCATTTATTAAGGAGGAGATATTTCTTTCAGTGAACCTGTTTGGCCCCTTTATCAAAAAGGTAGCTGAGTGTGTTTGAGGTTGTATATGCATCTTCTAATCTGTTCCAATGATTTTTGGGTCTAGATTTTGCCTGTATGATGCTTTTGTCACAGTAGCTTTGTAGTATAATATTGTCAGGGATTGTGATGCTCCCTGAATTGCTTTTGTTTTTGAGAATTGTTCTTACTAGTCTAGGTCTCTTCTAGTTCCAAATGAATCTTAGGAATGTTTTCTCTAGTTCTATGAAGTATGCTAATGGTATTTTGCTTGGGATTGCATTAAATCTCTGTAACAATTTTGGGAGTATGGCCATGTTCTCTATGTTCATTTTCTGATATTATTTTCAATCTCCTTTTTCAGAGTACTATAATTTGCAAAGTGCAAATCTTTTACTTCCTTTGGTAGACTGATTCCTAAGTATTTCATTTCTTTGGATGCTATTGTTTCCCGAATTTTTCTCTCAGTGAGTTTGTGTTTTATGTACAGGAATATCAGTCAAATAAATTGAAAGTGTAATTAAAAATTTACCAACGGAGCTAGGGAATTAGTTCATTGACACAGCACCTACCTGGCAAGCATGAGGTCCCAAGTTTGAGTCTTGATACCCCTACCAAAAAAAATTAAAAACTTATCAACAAGGAAAATCCAAGGTCCTTCCTGATGGATTAACTGCTGAATTATAAATTTAGAGAACTAATGCCAGTAATGCTGAAACTTTTTAATGAAACTGAAAGGGAAGCCACTCTCCCTAACTCATTCCTGGAGGCAAGTATTACTCTGATACCAAAATCAGAGATAGACCCAACCAAAAGGAAAAAAAGAACTTCAGGCTAATCTCCCTAATGAATGTAGATGCAAAAGTCCTTAATATGATACTAGAAAATCTGAAAAAGGCTATACACCATGCCCAAGTAAGATTCATCCCAGGGATGCAAGGATGATTTGACAAACACAGATCAATAAATGTAATACACCATATCAACATAGCCAAAGACAAAAATCACATGATCATCTCATAGATGCAGAAAAAGCATTTGACTCAACACCCATTCATTACAAAACCCTACAGAAAATTGGGATAGATGGTCTTTACTTCAACCTGATAAAAGCCACCTATGACAAAACAACAGCCACTAAATCATCAAAACCTGAAGGCCTTCACTCTACAATCAGGAAAAAGACAAGGATGTCCACTGTCACCACTCCAACTCCACATAGTTCTGAGAACAGTTTTCAGAGCCATTGCACAAGAGAGAGATAAAAGGAGCAAAGACAGGAAAGGCAGACATTGACAGTTTTTTGCAGATGACATAATACTCTAGATAGAAGACCCCAGGAACTCTACCAAAGGACTCGTAGATGTAATCAAATTTGGTGGTGTATCTAGATACAAAGTCATCCTGTTTTTTATGCTAACTTTTGTGTCAACATTAAGCATACATGTATATGAATAGGGCAATGTCAGCGAGTTCATATATCAAACGTCCAGCAAATGGACCTGGTATTTCATGTTTTAATTTGCATAATTTTAAAATGATAGAAAATAGGCTTGGGAGATAGTTCAGTAGAACAAGTGCCTGCCTAGAAAGTGCAGGATCCTGAGTTCAATCCCCAGTACTGCCAAAATAAGGTAAGATAAAATAAAATAAAATATTTCAATTTCTAATTTTTTTTTTTTGGTCTTTTTTTGAGACAGGTTCTCATTGTGCAGTTCAGGCTGGCCTTGAGCTCACTTTGTAGCTCAGGCTGGTCTCGAACTCACAACAATCCTCCTGCCTCAGCCTCCCGAGTGCTAGGATTACAGGCGTGCGCCACCATGCCCTGCTCTCAATTTCTAATTTAAAATAAAAGAAAAAGATGTTCTGTATCAGTAATCATTGTTTTTACTGGTAAAAGAAAGTGATAACTGAGGTGGCCAGGAAGGGATACTTTTTGAAATATATGTATGTTATATATTTACAATAGTTTATATATATATATATATATTTTATGGAAAAAGCAGATCAGTAACTAAAATGTGAAAATTGCTTCTAATCTCACCACTCAGAGATAATAATCATCTGCGTTGATAGTTCTTTTATATTTTTCAGAATTAATTTGCTATCTACCTACAATAATCTTTTTATCACAGATCCTGGCTTAGTCAGTCTCCTCTATATTTAAAGCTTCTGATCTTTATTTATATCTCTCAGTTAATTTTTTCATCATTTTTGTGGTCAGTGGCAATCTTTCTCAATGTAACAGCCAAGAAATCAAGAGGCAGACATGGGGAAAGCTCCTGGCCTCAGCAGAGCTGAACAGGAAGTGGAGATGGCAGGGAGGAGTTTTTGGTTCAGAGCAGAGCTAGGGGCAGCCCAGCAGAGCAGCAGGAAAAGGTAAAGAACACAGAGAAGGAGGATAGCGAAGAAGAAGAAGGGATCATAATGTTTAAAATAAAATCATGTCGATCCCCTCAGCGTCTTTCACGTACACGGGTTCATTTTCCCTTCAAACCTGAGGCAGCTGCGAGCTAATTTGCATAAGCAGCACCCAGGGGAACATCTAGGTGCCTGTGGTCTTCTCTACCAGTCAGGAGGAAAGGCGGAACTCAGGTTGGCTTGCTGAAGCCCTGGGCGCCTGAGGCAAACCACAGCTCACCTCATGTCACCTCAGTTGGCAGCAGGTGACATAAAAGGACCATGGACTATATTTTAGGCCCGGGGATTTACCCACCAGGTACATACTTGTACAGTGTGGAAATCTCCCCACCCTCACATCCTGCCTTGCTCACCATGTTGCCCCTCCCTGGGTGACCTGCTCCCTGCAGAGGCTATAGACAGCAACTTCTCTACCTTGCCTTCAAAATCACACATGGGGAGCAATGGCTATCCACATGAACCAGCTTCCCATTGTAAGTGTGTAGCCTTTAGCCCACTGTGCTCCTCTTGTCTAAATATGCTCAGGATCCTACATACTCTTTTGGATTTTCATAATGCTCACCTCTTGTCAACTGCACAGCAGTTTAAAATGTATAGAGTACTATCTGTAGACCTCTCATGAAACAATTATTATTGATTTCAAATATAGTGACAAATACTATTAGGTTTTCCATTCACTCAACTGATTCAGGGTTACTACACCATATATTTATTTGCCCCACTTCCTTCTCTGTCTTCAGTATATGTTCTCCTCAAGTCTCTAAAGTCAGGGTCTCTCTCTAGAGAGAGAGAGAGAGAGAGAATATATATATATATATATATATACCTTGTTAAAAAGTACTCAGCCAGATATGGCAGTACATATCTGTAATCCCAGCACACTGGGAGGCTACAGGAGGAATATCTCAAACTAGAGCTCAGCCTGGGCAACCTGGCAACTGAATGAGACTCAAAAATAAAATATAGAAAAAGGACAACGGTGGTGGTTTAGTGCAAAAGCCCTGAATTTAATCCCTAGTACTGCAACAACAACAATGAAAAAGTGCACAAACCTTGTACACAGAACGAACAAATAAAGCAGGCAAATCTACTTCCCATGTCACACTGAAACTTTTTTTTTTTTTTTCCGGCAGAACCGAGGATTGAACTCAGGCCCTTGTGCTTGTCAGGGAAGTGCCTATTCCACTGAGCCATCTCTCCGGCCCCATATTAAAGATTTACTACTGGCGGCTGCCCAGGGAGATTTAATTTTCTATGAGAACAAGGAAGACAATGGTTTTGGTTCAGTGGGTCAAGCCTAAGGTGTTGCTACCCATTATTTTTAAAGGCATTTATGAAATGTATTTCACATACCATATAATTCACCCATTAAGGACAGCTTAGTGGTTTTCAGTATAGTGACAAAATTGTAATTTAATTTTAGAATATTTTCAACACAAAAATCTATACCTGCTTAAAGTCTCAATACTGTAAAGTTCCTTAATGTGTGAATCTTTATTCAGAAGAGAGGCAATTCCAATTTAGTAACAAAAGTAACTCCATAGGTTATAATCTAGTTGCACTGGAATTTAACTAGTTGGTACCTAACCTGGGAATATTATTTCAACATTCTTTTTTTATCAGTCACTGCTAGAGAAATGGATACAGCACAAGATATACAAATAATTATGAATGTACAAAATTGGCTCACAATGGCTACCCGAAGAGTTGGCTGTGGAAGAGGCAAGGGTGTGTGTGCCCACTGAGGACCCAAAGATCTAGCTGAAAGCCCAGAACTCCATGCAATGTGCTGTGTGAGTCCAGCAGGAGGCTGAAGGGTCTTGCGCCAGAAAGCTAATGCCTGCTGCTTTCGTTGCTCGATCCAGATGGATCATCCTGTTGGTTCTGCCACAAATGAATGAATTTCAACTCTGACACACGTTCATTCTGTATTTGTATGAGGGGCATGGCTTAAAATTTCTGAAACATGAATTCTCTTAGCCTGATGGGAACACAGTAGAAAACCAACAAATACGATTGCGTGGCTGGAGAGCTGTTTGATTTTTAAACGCTAGGAGGGAGAATGAATTTTTAAAAAGTCTTAAACATAAGCAAATAAAGTTGCATGCTAGTTTACATTTTCTTGCTCAAATTCTGAAATTTTGGGCCAGGGTTAAAATTAAATGAAGCTACTAGGGCTGGCTCAACAGATTAAAGCTTCTGCAAGCAGGCACAGGGGCCAAGGGTTCGATCCCCAGGCCTGCTGTGCTGGTCCCACCCCAAGAGGTGTGCTGAGACAGTGATTGAGACTGGGCATGATGGTGCACACTGTAATCCCAGCACTTGGGAGGCTGTAAACAGGAGAATCACTGTGAGTCTGATCTAGTAGTGAGACCCTGAACACCCTATAGACCCTTCTCTAAAATACAATAAAAGAAAGAAAGCTACTTCCTGACTTCCACATGCAGACTAGAAATCAAATATTCTGAGCACAGTTTTAGCAGCACAATATTTTTATAAGCCTATAAAATTCAAGTTTGTTTCTTTTAATGTAAGCAGTATACGCAGTGAACACAATTTGAAGAATATGAAAGGAAATGCCCTCAAAGACCGAAGTCTCATGCTGTGACTTCCTGTGGGTAACAAGGTACCCCGGAGTAGCTCTTGCTACCATTTTCTTGTGCATTCTTACACACATACACACACACACACACACAATCTTTGGATGTTTTCCTCAGAAATATAATATATAGGGCCAGGTCTGCAGCATACTGTTGGACCATGGCCCCAACATGTATAACATTCTGGGTTCAACCTCCAATGTTCGAAAAAAAAAAAAGAAAGACATCATCTGTATTATTTTGTAATGTTTGTTTGTTTTGAAACAAAGTCTCTGTGTAGTTTAGGTTAGCCCCGAATTCACTATGTAACATAGGCTGGCCTCAAATTCATGCATTAGCCATCTGAGTGCTGGAATTACAGGTTTGTAATTATTTAACTCACTTATATTGATGAAAATTGTTTCATGCTCCTACAGTAGCAGTACTCTGAGCCATGCCTTGGTCGAGCGTGTTCCTGGGCTGGGGGACTTTCCGTTCCTTTGCCCACTGCCATACATCTTCCCTATGGTTATCTGTCACAGGAGCTGCCCAGTGCTACCCCTTGCCCGGGCACCACCGCACATGTCCTTCAGTACGGTGGCCGAGAGGATTTTGTGTGTGGATCATAACTGCCTGTTCAGAACAAAGCCAAAGACTTCCCAGTGGTCTGTGCGGTCTGTCCAGAAAGAGTTGCTCCTCTGTCACCTCCTACTTGTCTCTCAGACTCATCTTCAACTACTCTTCCCCTGCTCACTCCATTCTTGGGTTCCTCAAATGCAGCAGGCGGGCTCTGTCCCTGAGCGCAGGCTATGGCTCTGGGCATAACATTCTGCTGTTCCTCCAGACATGGGCTTGGGATTTTCCCTGCCCTCCCTTATGTCTTCACCTAATGGCTGCTTCTCACTGAACCTCCCCTAACAACTGCCCCTATTCCCTCCCATCCCTCAGGCCTACTCCTCTCTCTTTGTAGCCTGTATCAGCATTGATATACCATATAATTTACCTGCTTACTGCCTGGGTGCAAGCTCTAAGAGACCAAAGAATTTTGTCTCTTCTCTGCTGCTGGACTCTCAGCACAAAGTCTGCACCAGGCAGTATTAATTGAAGGCATGGATGAATTTGTACATATGTAGTACTACTTATATATGTGAGTTCTATTAGTATGACCCAGCCTAGCATAATTTATCCATTGCTGTATTTTCAGGCTTTTATATCATTTGGTCTCTTAGGATTTGGTGACACTGCCTAACTTTTCTTTTCCCTCTATAAGTCAAGGCTAATATTCAGACCTATATCTTTCAGGACTGCTGTGAAGATTAAAACTTTTTGTGTGTATTTTAGGGAAGGGTCTACAGGGTGTTCAGGGTCTCACTGATAGATGAAAATCCTAGTGATTTGCCTGTTTACATCCTCCCAAGAGCTGGGATTTCAGACGTGTACCACCATGCCCAGTCTCAATTGCCATCTCAGCGTGCCCCAGGGAGCAGGTTGGGACAGCAGGCCCAGGGACCGAACCCCAGCCCCTGTGCCTGTTTGTAGGTGCCTTAATCCGCTGAGCTATTTGACTGGCCCAAGATTAAAACTTTTTAAAAATGTAAAATAGTTGGCATGCTGGGAAGGGTGGCACATGTCTGCAATCCTAGCACTGTGGAGGCTGGAGCAGGAATTTGAGGCCAGCCTGGGTGACAGAAGCAAGTTGAAGTCCAGCCTGCATTACACGGTGAGACCCTGCCTCAAACAACAAAACCAATAAAATGGTTGCATCGTGCCTGGCTTATAGTAAGTGCTCAATGATATCGTTGTGCTTTTTTCTCATTTCTAGTGATTAAATTGGATTTATAAGGACATATACTTTAATATCTCATATGTAATATTGATATAGAGTAATTGATAGCATGATATATATTTAGAGAAAACCAAATCTTATTTCTAAAACCTAATGTATTGTTGACTTTGTGATTATCCTTTTATAAGACAATCAGTATAAGCCACTTTGTCCTTTTTTGGAGAAATAACTCAGTGGCTTTAAACAACTATTTTAGCTCTTCAGAGACAAAGAACTTCAGTTTTGCATTTTCCTTTTCTCATTGGTTTCAAACAATATACTTGCTCATTAAATTTCATTTAATAGATGAAAGCTGAATCCCAACTGGCATAAGTTCATATTGTTTGAAAAGCTATATGCAGGCACTGTGGCAGGCAAGGCAGGTATAAAGAATACTCTGTGGTTGACATTTCAAGACCTCTACACAGCAATCTGTGAGCCTGGAGGATGTGTACCAATTTCAGAAGGAGTTTTTTTTAACTGGGGGAGGGGGAATTTGGATTCATCACCTTGCACAAAATTTTTTAAAAAATCCAAAGATGTGTTTGCCACAATTTCTCTGAAGAGCTCTTTAAAGAAAGAAAATGTCAAAACATTCAATGGTTTATCAAGTAGACATCAAGAGTGAAGCAGAAGATACGAACATCATAGTGGGAAATCTTGTGGTGATTCAAGACCCCTATGAATCCCTGTGGTTCCTGGTAACTGCCCACATGCTTGGCTTTCCACCACATCTCCCTGCTTGTCAGGAACAAGAGTGAAATGGGGACATGCTGCTTGAGGCAGAGAGAAAACTCTGACCTGAGTGGAAAGACCTACCTGAGAATCCAGCTCGGCACTGGACTGTGGGCCAGGCAGTCCTGAACCCGTTTTCCCCTCAATAAATTCAGTTATGAAAATCTAGCTTCCTGCAAATTGAAACTGCTGAGAAAATGTTCTATGTCCTGAAAGCCTCTGTGACAACCAGTCGAGTTATGGTAGGCAGTAGCAGCTGCTCTCCTCCACTAGTACCTTTCATCCAGCACCTACCTAGGGCCTGTCTGCAGGGCGCAACCTACACCCTGAGGCCATGGGAAGGACCCTGCACTGGGCAAGTCAGTGTCCACCTCTAGGATTTTATCTCCAGGAAGTAATTCATCTGTAGCAAAAATCTTTTTGTGGCAAGATGGTCCATGGAGGGGCATTTAAAACAAGAAAACTGGATGGGTATATCCTGGATGTTTACCAAAACAATTGTTTCATAAATTCAGCATTCCAATATTTTCATTAACAAGAGTAGTCCCTGCCTCCTGCAATTAAAAAGAAGATCATGGTAGGTCCAGCCTATTTCCTAGGGAAGTGGTAGCTTGGGTCTTTGTTTTATTTGTGTTTTAAAGGGATACTGAAGCAGTCTTGCAGGGAGCCTATTGGGAGGATAGGACAAAGGGGCATGTGTTGGTGATAGGTCACAAAGGACAGCAGAGGATAAATGCAATGATGTGGAGAGGGGGAGGCAGAAGCCTTGCAGGAAGATGGTATGTTGCCATCACTCCCTCTCTCTCTTGGGGACTCAATCCGCAGCTGGCCAAGATGTCCAGAGTGAAGAGGACCCTAAGCAGTGAGTGTGTGCTGCCTTACTATACGGCTCGCAGCTACCGCTCAACGGGCGTATTCAACACCTCCATGGGGGACCTGCAGCAGCAGCTGTACAAGGGAGGCGAGTATGAGATCTTCAAGTATGCACCCATGTTTGAGAGTGACTTTATCCAGATCAGCAAGAAAGGAGAGGTGATGGACGTGCACAATCGTGTCCGCATGGTGACTGTGTGCATTGTGTCTACCAGCCCCATTCTCCCACTCCCTGATGTCATGCTGCTGGCCCGGCCAGGTAGAGTCTGCGAACAACACACCAAACATGGCCTGCTCACCAAGAAAAGAAACCAGAAGCCCAAGAGGACTCTCGAGCTTACCAGATTAATTCCTTTGAAGTTCGTCAAGATCTCCATCCACGATCATGAGAAACAGCAGCTGCGCCTGAAGCTCGCCACAGGCCGGACCTTCTACCTACAGCTTTGCCCCTCCTCAGATGCACGTGAGGATCTCTTCTGCTACTGGGAGAAGCTTGTCTATCTCCTGAGGCCACCAGCTGACAGCTGTAGCAGCACCCCAACTGTTCAGACTGGGGATGCGGCCACTCCAGAGGACAACAAAAGTCTACTGGTAAGCAGGTGGAACCTAGAGAAAATGGGGCAGGGTGCTTAGAGGAAGGATCTCAAAACACAGGTCCTGCAGGGCTTTCTGTACTGGAAGACGCATTGCATTTGGAAGGGCTTAAGGCCACATGAACTATGTAGTTCAAGTGCTTCTCCAAACTGCACCACAGGCCAGACAACTGACATCTTAGGTATCAACTGCTCTGGCTCACACCCAATGGTGTAACCACTTTTAGAACATCCTGATGGTCCAATCTCTTCCTGGGAATTTTATACCTGAGCCCATTCATTATAGAACATTATATATACATATATAATATTATATATGTATTTTATATGATGCATAGTAATTGTACCTATGTCTATAGTATGGCACAATATTTCAATGCTTATATCTAACAACTAAATTATCCTACTATGACATAGAACCCAACTGTGCCCTGGTAGCTCTTAATCATCCTTCTTATATCTTCCTCCCAAGTTCTGATAGATACCCGTCTATTCTCCATTTCTCTGGAACCAACTTTATAGAATGGAACATTTTGAACAATTAGAAAGCCCGTGTTTCATCTAAACCATGATCTGTATTCCGATATTTTCATTTACAAGACTAGTCCCTGCCTTCTGCAATTAAAAAGACCATGGCAGGACCAGCCTATTTCCCAAGGAGGTGGTAGCTTGGGTCTTTGTTTTATTTGTGTATACATAATCTGTATCCCTGGGACTATGAGGGGCTGAGTTTTGTGCAAATCAGCTGAGCCCATATGTGTGCACACAGACAATTTGTTTCAGCAGCCACCAGCATGTGCAATGTAAGCCCTGCCCAGCAATCCCACCTGTAGACATCCATCCTGCAAAGACTGGAGCCCAATTGTGTAGAAGAAATTATAGGGCAGGGAGCTGTATATGTGATATCTTTGGCACTAGAATTGCTCAAGGGAAGATGATGTTTTTGTGGCGGGCTCAGTCTGCCCTGTGGGCGGGGCTCACGTGGCATCTGGTGCCCCCTGGCAATTCAGCTGCAGGATGAGAGCACCAGGCAGTTCTGACTTTGTTTTCTCTGTTTCACCTGCTCCCTCCACCCATCTTTGGCGTAGGCTTCAGACATCTGTGGAGAAGGGGACCAAGATTCTGGGCTGCTGAAGTTTCGAGAGGTACATGGAGCCTCCTCTTCTGCTTTTGCTGGGGGAGAGGGAATTCAACTCGCCACCACTACTGCTGCAGGATCAGCCAAGCGAGGAGGGGCAGGAACAATGGGTGGGGTGGCAGCCGTGGGGACATCGACCGGCCCTACTGCAGGTCTGGCCATGGCAGGGGCAGCGAAGGGCCCCACAGGTGGCGCGATGAGTGTGGCGGCAGCAAAGCCTACAGGTTCAGGCCAGGTCACCACGGCCCTGGCAGGGGCGGCCACCAAGGAGACAACTGAAGGCAGAGCCAGCAAGGCCATGGCGGCGGGCGCCAGCGTATCCTCAGACAATATCAATGCGGTGCTGGCGGGCGCTGCAAGCACCTCCTCCGTGGGCACTTCCACGGTCGGGGCCACCAGTGTCTCCAGGGAAAACAGCGTGAGTGTGGTTTTTGCAGGCACCATGACCACCACGGCGCCTGAGGGAGAAAAAGCTAGAGGGTTAGCGGTGGCGCCCTTGGTCTCCACCTTGCAGAGCGAAGGTTACATGTGTGAACGGGATGGCAGCCAGAAGGTTCCCAAGGCCAGTGCTGAAGCCAGGAAGGAAAGATGGGCAGGAAGAGAAAAGAAGGACAGACATGCCAGTAGGAAGAGTTCACACCATCGTAGGACAGGTGAAAGCCACCAGCACAGGTCAGGTAGGGACAAGAGCCGGAAATCCTCTTCCCACCAGTCTGTGTCTAGCCACAGGAGCAAGAGAGATGAAAGAAAAGAAAAAGGGTCGAGTAGAGGAAGAAGCAAAGGACATGGCTCCCCTCGCAAAAGGACCAGCCACAGCTCCTACAACAAGGAGCCCAGGGCCTCCCGCAAAGCAGGGAAGAAACGATCCTCAGCCAGTTCAAGCTCCTTAACAAAGAAATCCAGTAAAATCAGCTCTTTTTTGAGGAGCTTCATATCTGTGCCGAGTTCAAAAACTGCCCTCATATCACGTGACCAAGAAGTAGACATTGTGACAAAGACAGTGGAAAGATGCAACATAGACACGAAGATGGAGAAAGGCCAGGGAGGCCAGGAGCTGGAGATTTGTGGGACCATGACATCTGAGACAACAGAGACCATCATCTTTGAAGCCAAATCTGTTTAAATAAGAGGCAGGTGGGCAGGAAGCTAGATGAGTAACAGCAGAGAGCTGGGCTCAAGAAAGTATCCCCAGTGAGCTGATTACAGTTTAAATAATAAAGGACATACAACTCCAAAAGCCTGTTGCCTTCTGTGTGAGTTTCTCTGTTCCTCAGCCCAGCAGTGACCTCACAATGGCTTCTGTGATGTTGACGCACCAGGAAAAGCAGCCCAACAGAGCCAATTGTTGAAGGCACAATTTCAACTCCTTTCTGCCTTTGGTTCCCTAAGATTACAGAGGTCACAGACTATGGGTTGGACACATCTCCACATCATGTCTCCTAGTCCACCTTCCCTTCTTCTGAAGGTCTAAATATGGTGATTCAGACCAGTCAGACGATCCTCTTGTGTCCCTAGGGGAAGGGGGGTGCTATAGCATCTGTGTCCCCCTGGACCAGTAGAGCCTCTCTCCAGACAGGACTTAGCTGCACATGTTCAGAGGTCCTAACAGCAGCCAGCTGCTTTGATTTGCAAGCAAAGTCTTCCTGGAGTACGTGCACAGCCATTCATCTATGCAAGGCCTTGGCAGCTTTGCAGTGTGGCCACAGAGACTGACTGGCCTATTGAATCTAAAGTCCTTTCTAGCCCTTTACAGAAAAGGTTTGCTGACTCCAGAGCTAATTTTAGCAATTCTCCTTCCTCCCATGTACAAGCCCTGGAGAAAAGCTTACAAGTGTTTATCAGGAGACAGAGAGATGAATGTTTATAGTAAAACAATTTGCAACCGCAAAGTCCTGGCAACAGCCCAAATGTTTGCCGCATGGGAGAACTGATCTGCTGGGACATGACACAGGGCCTGTTGTACAATGAAAATGAAGAGCAGGTCTGCACCTGAGCACTCATGAATCTTACATGATGTTGAATAGTAAAACAAATATATACTATAGCGTTCCATGCATATAATAGTTCAAAAAGAAGAATAACCTATGTTTGAAGTGTGTGTGTGCTGGAAATAGTAGAATAAACAAAATTCAGGATATCTGTAGTCTATAGGATGAAAAGGAGATGTGGGTTACAGGAAGCAGTTGGAACAGAGTGGGAACTGTTTATGTTATTGTGGTACTATAGATTGAATCGAGGGCCAAATGCCTACTAGCAAATACTGTACCATTAAGCTACATCCTCAGTGCCCACTTGCTTTTATACTTTGTTTTCAGATAGTGTCTTACCAAATTGCCCAGGCTGTCCTTGAATTTAAGATCCTGCCTCAGCTTCCTGAGTAGCTGAGATTACAGGTGTGTGCTGCCATGTCTAGCTGAACTGTTTCACTTCTTAAGCAAGCGGGTATGTTCATGGGAAGATATTACTATATATATTTATTTATTATCTCTGAAATCAGCACAGTTTTAAGTCACTGTTCTCCAAGTCACAGTTCATGGCACCAGAACTGCCTTAGAAATACCTCAGCTAACATTTCACTTATGTCTTCCTTTTCATATCTGTGAGATTTGTGAAAAATCGCTAATTCTGAAAGACATCTCTCAAGCATAAAATTTTAGTGACATAAAAGAGACTTCAGAACACTGAAACAAAATGTTTAACTTTATTGCTAAATAATGAGATGCTGGGTGTATAATTATTTTTTTTAACCACCCATCTGTTGATGGTCATAAAGTCCTCTTGCAAGACTGAGCTAGTACGAAGAATGCTGCTTTAAACATGGATATGCATGTGTCGCTCTAATATTGTCATTATGCACTTAACTCTTGGGAAGACACCTCTAGAAGGGGAACAGCCAGGTCAAGTGAAACTTTAGTTTTAGTCTTTTGAGGAATCTCTACACTGATTTCCATAGTGATTGTACTAGTCTACCATTTCTGCCAATAATATATGAGGGCTTCTTGATGAAACCTATTCTTTCTGGAGTAAAATGGAATCTCAGTGCTGTTTTAATTTGCAATTCTCGAAAGGCCAGTGATGCTGAACATTCTTTTCTCATGTATATATTGGTCATGTGTTCTTCAGAGAAGTGAGGCTCATGTCAGGTGCCCATCTTTTATTGGTGTAGAGGTGGAATTATTGTCCACAGGACATTGGATGAGAGGAATAACAGAGCCTTTATTAATTATCTGCCAGCGTCCACTATGTGCTCACACCCTTACAAAATTGGGAGTGCACATGATACATTTCTTTGTTCCACTTTTGCTTACATAGGTTCCCTGGTGCCACGGTGACTGCAATAGAATGCTGTGCCCACTGGTGTGATGTTTGGAAGATTATCATTGAAGCGAGGTCATGGCTTGAGCATCAGATTTATGGCTACATATGAGCATACAGTTCAACTCAATTTCCTTTAATTGGTCCTGCTTCTTTCCTATCTCTTTCATGTTTGTGAAGTTTTAACAAGGCAGGGGAAGGAGTGAAGGATCTACCCCAGGTGTCTCCCTACCACTAAAACATAGCAGGCAGGGCTCAATTGAGTTGACTCTGTCTCAGTCTCTCCTATTTCTAAGGTGTATTGGATACTAAACTAGGGCTTCTTTAGCTCAGGATGAAATTAACCAAGGGCTGCCATCTCCTACACTGGGTCTCTTATTTGGAGGAGGATCTTTTTTTTTTTTTTTTGAGTTCTTTATATATTCTAGATATGTAATAGTGAATATTAGTCCACTATCTGAGGAATAGCTGGCAAAATATTTTTCCCATTCTGTAGGTTGCTTATTCACTCTATTGATTGTATACTTTGCTGTGCAGAAACTTTTAATTTGATATGGTTCTATTTTTGATTCTTGGTATTTTTTTTTTCTTGTACAACTGGGGTTCTTCTGTTCTGAAAGTCTGCCTAAGCCTATGGCTTCAAAAGTTTACTTGTTTTATCTTCCAGCAGATCAAGTACTTCTGTTTTAACATTTAGCTCTTTGATCCATTTTGATTCTAGACTACACATCGTAAATGTTACAGATCTAGACTCATTCTTCTGCATGTAGATAGTCAGGTATGCCAGCACCATATGTTATAGAAATTACCTTTCTTTTAGCATATGTTTATGGATATCAGATAGATAAATGCTCATAAAGTTGTTTTTGTACCTTTTATTGTGTTCCAATAATCAATATGTCTTTTTTGCCAATGCTATACTACTTTATTTTTCATTGAAGCTTTGAAGTACAACTTGAAGTTCAGAATAGCAGTGCCTCTGGCCTTGCTCTTGTTGTTCAACATTAGTTTTACTCTTCTGGCTCTCTTCTAGTTCCACACAAATTTTAGGGTTTTTTCTCTAGCTACCTGAAGAATAATATTTTGATTGGGATTGCATTAAATTTGTATATTACTTTGGAAGTATGGCTATCTTGACAACATTGGTTCTGCCTGTTCAGGAACAGAGAATATCTATTTTCTAATATTGTCCTAGATTTTCTTTTTCATAGTAGTATAATTTTCACTTCCTTGGTTAGATAATTTCTAAATCATTTTTTGGCCAGAAGTGGTGGCACATGCCTATAATTCCAGAACTCAGGAAGCTGAGACAAGAAGATCACTGAGAGTTCAAGGCCAGACTGAACTGCAAACTGAAGCCCTATCTCAAAAAGATAATAAATAAATAAATAAATAAATAAATAAATAAATAAATAAATATGTAACTTTTCTTGATGCTATCATGAAAAGTTTTATTTCCATTGTTTGTTTTTTGGTAAGTGTACTATTTTGGTAAGTGTATAAAGGAATGCTATTCATTTTTGGGTGCTGATTTTGTATCTTGTTACACTTCTATATTTGGTTGTTAATTCTACAAGTTTTTTATTTCAGAACCAAGGATTGAACTCAGGCCTTTGCACTTGCCAGGCAAGGGCTTATTCTACTGAGCCATCTTCCCAGCCTCTACAAGTGTTTTGGTGGAATTTTTTGTCTTCTAGGGAGAGAATCACATCATCTGCAAATAATAATAATAATAATAATAATAACAATATGACATTTTCCTTTCCTATACATACTCCTTTTAATTTTTTCTCTTACCTTATTGCATTTGCTAATGTTTCAAGAACTATACTGAACAGAATTGGTGACAGTGGACATCCTTG
This sequence comes from Ctenomys sociabilis, assembly GCA_004027165.1. NCBI lineage: Eukaryota > Metazoa > Chordata > Mammalia > Rodentia > Ctenomyidae > Ctenomys > Ctenomys sociabilis. The sequence continues at coordinate 5,447 of PVKA01012558.1, read as the reverse complement.
TCTTATTCGTGATATTAGAAAAAAAGCTTCAATCCCTCCCCCCTTTAATATGATACGGGGGGGGTGATGAGGGAGCTAGCTTAGAAGCAGAGCTGTCTGCCAGGCAAACGCAAGGTCCTAAGTTCAATTCCCAGTGCCAAAGGAATAACAACAACAATAGCCATTGGTTTGTCATAAATTTTTTATTTGAGATAAATTTCTTCTGCATCTATTTTTTCAAGGATTTTTGTCATGAATGCTATTGCATTTTGTCGAAGCCAATGTATATTTCTCTGTTGAGATGACCACGTGACTTTGTCACTGTTTCTGTTCATATGATGTACTACACTGAGAGATTTGCAGTACGTTGCACCATCCCTGCACCCTGGGATGAATCTTGTTTGGCCATGATCTTTTTGATGATTTTGATGCATTTGTGCCAGTATCTTGTAGAGGATTATTTTTTAATTTTAAAACTTTCTTTGTTTGCAGTACATAAAGATCACATGCATCGTGTGGAGTGTACATATGCATAACACACCTAATTGTTTTTGCTTCCCTCTCATCCCATCCCTCTCCCTATCTCCCTACTCCATTTATTTGTTCCTTATTCCCATTTGCAAATGCGCTATCTCCATGTTTCCTCTTATTTGCCTGTATCATTGCCCTGGTTTGTACATGTTTGTACTACATTAAGATTATATTCATCACAGGGACTTGTTACATGTATATGATGCATCTTCTTTTTTCTTGCACTTCCTTTCATCATCCTCCTCCTCCCTCCATCTCTTGGACTTGTTGAGGATTTCTGTTCATTAAAGAGATTAGCCTGCAGTTTTCTTTTTGGCTGTGTCCTTTTTTTGTATTTTAGGGAAGGGTCTACAGGGTGTTCAGGGTCTCACTACTAGATTGGACTTGTAGTGATGCACCTGTTTACTGCCTCCCAAGAGCTGGGATTACAGGTGTGTATCACCATGCCCAGTCTCTGGTTGTATCCTTTTTTGGTTTTAGAATCAAGGTTATACGAGCTTATAGAAATGACTTTGGGAGTACTCCTTCCCTTCAGTTTCACTAAACAGTTTGAGATGTATTTGGCATTACATCTTCCTAAAGTTCTCACAGAATTCAGTAATGAATCCATAAAGACCTGGGCTTTTATTAGTTGCAGTTTTTTTTTTTTTTTTTTTTTTTAATGTATTTGGTTGTTATATGTCCTCCCTACACAGCTAAGAGTCATAGTGATCCTCCTGTTTTCAGCCCCCCCAGCTGGGATTACAGGTGTGCACCACCACACCCACACTCTGGCCTGCTCAGTCTGCCCTGTGGGTGGGGCTGGTGTGGTATGTGTCAAGGATTGGACTGCAGTTCCTGCTCTTGCCTAAGCTTGCCTAAGCAGGTGCTTTAGTCCACTGAGCTATCTCACTGGCCCCAGTAGGGTTTGTTGTGTTTTGATTTTGATTTGTACTTCAATTTCATTGCCAATTATTAGGTTATTGAGGGTTTTTTTAAATATCATCTTGGTTTGGACTTCATAATTCATGCATGTCTAGAAACCTATCAGTTTCTTCTGAATTCTTCATTTTATCAGGGTACAGTTCACAAAGTAGATACTAATAACTTCTGTTATGATTTTGCTTTTTTAAATTTTCATTTGCATGGATTTAGGTGTTTTCTTTTGTCTTTTTAGTAAGATTTGTTAGAGGCTTGTCCATAGTTTCAAAGAACCAGCTCTTTGTTTCATGATCCTTTGTATTTTTAATCTCAATTTCTGCTGTGATCATTATAACTTTTTTGTTGTAGTAGAGTTGGATTTGGATTGCTTCTTATTTTTCCAGGAGTTTGAGGTACATTATGGGTTATTTGGGCTCACTCTGTTTTTGTGATGTGGCCATTTGCAGCTATAAGCTTTTGTTTTAGGACTGCTTTCATTGTGTCGTGTAGGTTGTGAAATGTTGTACTAGCATTAACAGTTGATTTTAGGAGCTGTATAGTTTCTTCCTTGATTTCTTTCCTCTGAGCCATCATCTATTCAAGAGGGTACTGTTGCATTTGCCTAATTTTTGTACTTTTTTTCTTCCATTGATTTCTAATTTCATTACACTATGATCTGATAATATACATGGGATAATTTTTGTATTTACATATGCAGGATTTATAGGCTAGCATGTGACCCATTTCGGAAAAATATCCCATGTTCTGCTGAGAAATATATTTCCTTTTTAGTTGGTGGAATACTCTGTATATCTATTATTTGTTTGTAGGTTTGGTTCAGCTTTGATATTTCTGTGATAATCTTTTTTTATCTAGTTGATCTGTCTAGTTGTGACAGTAATGCACTGAAGACCTACTAAAATTATATTGGTATCTTTTATATCAAGTAGTGCATTTCATGAAGTGGGTGTGCTGGTCTTCAGTATGTGTGTGTTTATAATTGTTAATTCTTATGGAATTGTTCCCTTATGCAGTATGGAATGACCTTTTTTTAACCTCTTTTTATCAGTCTTGGCTTGAAGTTCATTTTGTTTGAAAATAGGAAAGCTGGGAGCCAGGGAGATGGAATAAGTGCTCCCCTGGCAAGCACAAGGGCCTGAATTCAATCCCTGGTTCCACCAAAAAAAGAAAAAGGAAAGCTTCATCTGTTTTTTTCAAGTTTTGGTTGCATGAAATATTGTTTTCTATCCTTTGATTTTTCTTTTTAATCTGTGAATTCCTTTCTGTATTCAATGTGTTTCTATTATACCGAATATCATTTGGGTATTGATCCATTTTGCCAATCTATTTCTGTTGATTGGGAAACTGAGACCATTCACATTGCATTACTACTGAAAGGTATTAACTTATTCAGGTGATTGCATTATTTTCCTGTTGGTGATCCTCCTCCTTTGCTTAGCTGCTCCCCCGACTGATGCATCATTCTATTAAACTTGTTGGCATTGTTGGCTTCATTATCTCTTTCTTAGAATATCCTTGCAAATTTTTTGTATCGTTGGTTTGGGAGTTATAATTTTCTTAGTTTTTTTTGTCATGAAAATACTTTATTTCTCTATTAATTTTGAACAGACATTTTGCATGAATATATAAGTCATGGTTGAAAGTTGTTGTCTTTTAGGGGCTTCATGAAGCACTGCTCCAAAAGTCTCTTGGCCTTAAGGTTTGTGTTGAGAAATCTGCAGTAATTCTAATGGGTTTCCATTTTTAAGTGATTCATTGATTTTCTCCAGCAACTTTCTAGGTTTTGTACTTATTTAAACTTCTGGGAACTGCTTCTTACTCTAAAAACTAAGATTGTGGAAATTATGAACCTGATAAAAGTTGGATTTGAGAAAAATATTTGTGGGTGTAAGTGTATTTTCATATGAACTTGGGTAAGAGACACCTTCCCAGCCTCACAATTTTTGGCTTATTCTCTCATAATGGCATTTTCTAGGACAGAAATTTCCAGTAAAACAAGCACTTTCTCTGAAGAACAAAAAGTAAGAAATGCCTGCACATTTGACAATGGGAAGGATAGCTTTCATCAGTTGGTCTTGTAAAAGTCTGGAAAAATCCTACCTTGTGATTTTCAACATACAAGGGCTTATAGATGCTAGGAACTCACATGTCCTTGGAACTTTCCTTTGAGGAGTGAGCACAAGTAAAGGACAAAGAGGGACACATTTAAAGATCTGAGAGTCTTTCCAAGAACCTTCTGAAATGTGAGAGGTTGGTATAGAGAGATCAGAAGGAAAGGGAATGCTTTCAAAATTTTGGCCCAGAGTCTTCAAATTCACAGAATCTGAGATAGCCTAGCTAGCTAAAGACAGCTGAAATTCACAATTTAGCAGAATGGCTCATCTTTTGTCCTTCTCTTACTCTTGCTTATATATCTCTCTCCTTTGCAAGGGCTTCTTTGACATGATAGTTTATCAACCACGCAAGGTATGAGCTGAGCATATCCACAATTTGCCCAAATACCAACAAGTAATGTGGGGGTGGGGACTTGCCTGCCATAGTGTATTCTGCCTGCCATGCACTTTCTGTGCATTTCCTTTGCTATCTGAGTTCTGATCAAGAGACACATGCAGAAACACCCACACATTTCAAAGCAACAAGGCTCTTCCTCCAGAGGGAAATATCAACTGAGGTATCAAGGCAACACCTATGTCAGATAAAGACCAGTATTTTTAACAGCAATATTTATCACCATAGTAAAAATTCTGCTGCTACAGGTACAATGAGGCCATTTATAACTATGAACAAGTGCCCCAAATGTATAGTAGGTATGCACATTAGTAAAGGGATCTTTGGTCAAGAGAAACTTAAGATCTGTTATAGGGCTGCCATGTTGTAATTTTAAGCAGAGGAAACATATGTCTTTTGCAGCAGGATCTATAAAATAAGGAAAGTAGCCAGACAAGGTGGCAGCATATGTCACTTCAGCTAGCTGGGACACTGAAGTGGGAGCCCTACAAGGTTCTGGGAAGCCTTGGCAATTTGGTGAGACTTCATCTCATAATAAAATAAAAGGCAGGCTCAGGGGCAAAGTGCCACTGGATTCAATCCCCAGTATAGCAGAGAAAGAAAGAAAGAAAGAAGAAAGAGAAAAAAGGAAAAGAAGGAACAGAACAGAACAGAAGTTCTAAGATGATCCCTCACCAGAATGGCTGTCCTCTGAGGTAAACAAGATGCTGCATGACCCAGAAACTCCTTCAATGGAGGCCTTGTGGCTCAGGTACTGGGAGCGCTGCCAATCAACAGCCTTCAGCTAGCAGCAAATTTGGAAAGTGCTCCAGATGCAGAGAATTTCCTCACCCAAAGGGATGGTCTTCTCTCAGAGCCTACATCTAAGACTGAAAAATGGGAAGAATGGAGTTCTGGCCTCCTCAGAGCTCCATACTATCTACCAAAAACAAAAACAAACACAAAAACACAAAAAAGAGCCCTATAATGCATATTGAAAGTAAAAGAATGAAAAATATATTACAAAAATATCAATAAAATATCAATCAAAGGAGAATACAGAGCAATGAACATTGTCAGAGAAGAATATTATATAATAGTAAACAGGGGCATTAAAGAGACCAAAAAGAGTCAGATAAGGGAAAGTGAATGGCATATGCTGCAGGATACTAATCAGCTTTTCTTCTGGATGGTTAACGACCTAAGTTCACAGATCAAAATTGGAGAAGTAGAAGAGCCACAAGGCCAGCCAACATTTTGGCCCTAGCCTTTCAAGGTCAGCGAAGACTCAGGACATAGGAGAACCTGTACCGCAACATCATGAAACTCAGGTGAGCTCCAAATTTTCTGAACAAGGAGATTATGGAGCCACAGAGGAAAGAGATCAAAGTTCTATAGTGTGCCTGGGGAGAGTCACATGGAGAGAAAACTTTCTCTCAAGCTCTCACAGAGAGCAAACTGGTCAAGCATTGGCCGTGACTCATCCACATGGATGACACAGACAAAGGATCTACAGAATAAGGTACAGG